>SMDT01003275.1:0-247405 GCA_005392925.1 Aquilaria sinensis
AAAAAGGTACAAATTTTTCAAAGAAAATGAAAATAATACAAAAATGAAAAAAAGGAAAAAAAGCTAAGGAAAATACTAGGCAATGTAAAATAGAAAAAGAACTAAAATAGTACTAAAAAAATGAAAATGTTGAGCAGAATGAGAAAATTAAAATTTAGAAAAAAATTGGAAAAGGAGTTGTGCTGGGAGTGGAACTTGTCTCCTTGCTAGCTTACCTTAAAGCTTTTAGCCACTTTGCTAACACATAAACATGCTTGAAACCGCTTAAAGTAGATATAAGTATAGATGCATATCCCGGTGCACAGCATAAGTTAGGTAAATGCTGTAAAGGAAATGATCAGTCAAACCTTTTAGTTATGGAAGAAATATATTGTACATACACAGTTTCCTTATGTAGATATTTTACAGTCAACTAATGGCTTAATTGTAAGATCTTGTACTGGTCATTCCCGTGTATATATACATGGTTACAATTCAATGAAAATTGCTTCACCCAATTCAGTTCTGTTCCCAGCTTTTCATGGTATCAGAGTAGGATTGAGGTCCTGACTCCACCCTAGCTGCACTTTATCTTCTCGTGCAGCTCTCACTCTCTATCTCTCTCGACCACTATGGCTACTTCAAAACATGATACGAGAAAGAGCGCCGAGTCCTCCGTTCCTCCATCAGATGTCTCTGATCCTTATTTTACTCATCACTCTGATCACTCGGGCCTGGTTTTACACACCAAAATTCTTAATGGAGACAACTACTCATCCTGGCGCAGAGCTATGGTCATTGCCTTGAACACCAAAAACAAGATGGGATTCATCGATGGCTCAATCAAGGCCCCAATGGATTCTGATGCAATCAAATTCGCAGCCTGGAAGCGCTGCAATGACCTGGTTCATTCCTGGATTGTCAACACTCTTAGTCCAGAAATCTCAGATACAGTAATCTATTACTCCACTGCTCAAGAAGTTTGGGAGGATCTTCGTGAGCGTTTCTCTCAAGGCAATGCCTCTCGCATCTTTGAAATCAGACGAGACATTGCTTACCTTCGTCAAGAACAATTGTCAATCTCCGCGTACTACACAAAGCTCAAAGGGCTTTGGGATGAATTAGGTTCCTATACGGATGCGATGCAAGGAACACAACAGGATGAACAGAAATTGATGCAGTTCCTGATGGGATTAAATGAATCCTACAGTGCGATTCGAAGCCAAACTCTCCTGGTGAAGCCTCTTCCTACAGTTCGACAGGCATATTCAACTCTGTCTCAGGAAGAAAAACAACGAGTAATCAGTTCAACATCGGCAGCGACAGATTTCAGCAGCAGCGCTGCCATGGCTGTTCGATCCGGCAGGAACAAGTCTGCCTCCTCGGGAGATACAGGAAAGGGGGAGCGATTTGATCGATCATATGGATCTCAAGAGTCTGGTACAGATCGCAGATATAATGGAGGAGATCGCGGCTACAAAGGAGAACGACGGTTTGATCCTAACCAGCGTCATTTCGGCTCAGAAAGAAAGAGGCCTCACTGCACACATTGTGATCAGTTCGGCCATTGGGAACAGACCTGCTATGAACTACGTGGATACCCAGAGGGCCACCCAAAAGCAAGGAACAATTCAGGCCCAAGGCGTTACAATGGCAATAATAAGGCTGTCAATAACGTGTCCGAGGATAGACCTTCAGTTTCATTGACAGAGGAGGGTACCGGTTCTAAAGCAAATGTCGTAACAAAGCCAGGTTTGTCTAAAATCACTTCCCGTAATTGGATCATTGACAGCGGGGCAACAGATCACATTACTTCATCATCTGACTTGTTACAAAAGGCTAAAAATTATTCATTGCTGCCTGTATCACTGCCTAGTGGAGAAAAGGCGAATATTATGGCCACAGGGACTTTGCCTCTGAATTCCGTCTACTATCTACGTGATGTGTTATCTATTCCTACATTCAAAGTTGATTTGTTGTCTGTTAGTCGATTGACAAGAGGACTGAGTTGCTCAGTGATTTTTTATCCATATTGGTGTATTTTGCAGGATCTGGATACGAAGAGGACGATTGGTTTGGGTAAACAACAAGATGGACTATATTATCTGGTGGCATTGGCGGCAAAAAGATTTTTAACCAACCTTTCCTCATCCACAAACCGACCAGCCTGTAACCTCACCGCCTCTTCCACCGATCTCTGGCACAGTCATCTTGGCCATGTATCACCTTCTCGTTTAAGTTTTATTGCTAAGAATTTCTTAAATTTTTCCGTTCAAACTAAGAATGCTTGTCCTGTTTGTCCTTTGGCCAAGCAAAGTCGTTTACCTTTCAGTACTAGTGTTATTTCATCTACAAAACCATTTGAACTTATTCATTGTGATATTTGGGGTCGTTACCGACACCCTTCTCTTTCTGGTTGTCATTACTTTCTCACTATTGTCGATGATTATACACGTTTTACATGGATCTTTTTTATGCGACAAAAAGATGAGGCACAAACCCTTCTCAAACGTTTTTTTAGTTATGTTTTCACCCAATTTGAGTCTTGCATCAAAAATTTTTGAAGTGACAATGGTGGGGAATTTCTTTCACTACGTTCTTTTTTTGAAGACAATGGTGTTATCTTTCAGCATTCTTGTGTTTACACGCCCCAACAAAATGGGGTTGTGGAACGAAAACATCACCATATTTTGCAAGTTGCTCGGGCCTTGAAATTTCATGCCCAACTCCCTACTCAGTTTTGGGGGGAGTGTGCGCTCACTGCAGTCCATATCATCAACCAGCTACCTTCACCGGTTATTTCCTTCAAAACTCCATATGAATTACTTTATTTAAAACCTCCATCTTATTCTCATCTTCGCACTTTCGGCTGTCTAGCATATGCCACTAATGTTCACACATCACATAAATTTGACTCCCGTGCCATACAATCAATTTTTATCAGTTATCCCATAGGGCAAAAAGGCTACAAACTCTTTGTTCTATCAACGAAGAAAGTTTTCACCAGCCGAGACGTCAAATTTCATGAAAATATTTTTCCCTATGCCTCTTCTTTGCCCAGCTCAACACTTCACTCGTACCCTAGCCTTCCTCTCTTTTTCCCAGCCCATATTTCAAGCCCAAATCCTTCTCTTGACTTCTATTTTGACTTTCCTTCTCATTACATGTCGGATAATGACCATTCGCCTTCTAACCTACCTTCTCCACCATCACCACCAGCTCCACCACCAGTCCTTCGCACATATGGCCGACGCCCTAAGCCTCCCTCCATCCCCATTAACTCTTCAATTCAACCTTCACCACAGTCGACCACCCCAACTCAGGCATCCCCATCACCAACTCTGCCAGAACCCCCAGTCGAGACATAGCCTTCTTCACCGCAAATGCCACAAAGACCCACTGAACCTGCTGCTCTACTCCGTCGCTCAAGCCGCCACACTGCCCAGCCAATCAAGTACAATGATTATGTCTGCTCGCATGTTTACTCTGACCAATCATCTTCCTTAACTCCAGGTTCGACAAAAGGTACACGTTACCCGTTAGCCAATTATGTCTCCTATCACAGATATAAGCCTGCATATAGAACCTTTGTTGCTCACATCAGTACTGTCACAGAACCTCGATCTTATTCAGAAGCTGCTGCTCATCCTGAATGGCAGGCAGCAATGCAATCTGAATTACAGGCTCTCCAAGCTAATGGCACCTGGTCTCTCACTTCACTTCCGGCTGGCAAAACACTGATTGGCTGTCGATGGGTTTACAAAGTCAAGCATCGTTCAGATGGCTCTATCGAGCGTTATAAAGCCCGCTTGGTCACTAAGGGCTTCACTCAGCTTGAAGGTATTGACTACCATGATACTTTTTCACCCACTGCCAAGATAATCACAGTACGTTGCTTACTTGCTTTGGCTACTACCCGTGGCTGGTCACTTCATCAAATGGACGTTAATAATGCCTTTCTTCATGGTGACTTACATGAAGAGAAATACATGTCTCCACCACCAGGGCTTCGGCGATAGGGGGAGGCAAACTTGGTATGCCGCTTCCACAAGTCACTATACGGCCTAAAACAAGCATCTTGCCAATGGTTCGCCAAGTTCTCTGAAGCCATTCGTTCTGCTGGGTATGTACAATCACAGGCTGACTATTCACTCTTCACCAGAAAAACAAGGCAAGTCATTTACTATTCTATTAATCTATGTTGATGATATTTTGATTACTGGTAATGATCCTCAAAGTATTGCTGCAACAAAAGACTTCTTGCATAGCTAGTTTCATATTAAAGACCTTGGAGGCTTAAAATACTTTCTTGGCATTGAGGTTTCTACTTCCAAAAATGGGATTTTCATTTCCCAACGAAAGTATGCATTAGAGATTATTGAGGATTCAGGGTTGTTGGGCGCAGCCCCAATTGATACACCTATGGAAAAGGGATTGAAATTATCTGATAAAACTGACTTGCTCAAGGATCAAGGACGTTATAGGAGACTAGTTGGAAGGTTAATATACTTGACTGTGTCAAGGCCGGACATCACTTATGCAGTCCATGTATTAAGTCGGTTCATGCATTAGCCGAGAAAGGCTCACATGGATGCGGCACTTAGAGTGGTGCGTTACCTTAAGAATGATCCTGGTCAGGGTCTTTTCTTCTCCTCTAACAATGATCTCAGATTGAGGGCGTACTGTGATTCAGATTGGGCAGGTTGTCCACTTACCAGGAGATCTACTACAGGCTACTGTGTGTTTCTTGGATCATCACTTATTTCTTGGAGATCAAAGCGTCAAAAGACCGTGTCACTTTCATCTGCTGAGGCTGAATATCGTGCTATGGCTGGTACTTGTTGTGAATTGACTTGGTTACGACACTTGCTTGGAGATTTGGACATAATGCATCATGAACCAGCCTTGTTGTACTGTGACAATAAGGCAGCGCTGCACATTGCTGCAAATCCTGTCTTCCATGAGCGAACAAGACATATAGAAATGGATTGTCACTATATAAGGGATAAAATTCAGGAGGGTTCAATTGCTACAAGATTTGTAAGTTCAACACATCAGCTGGCAGACGTTTTGACTAAAGCTTTGGGTAAAGAGACTTTCATTCCTATGACTTGCAAGTTGGGAGTGCAAGATATCCACTCTCCAACTTGAGGGGGAGTGTAAAGGAAATGATCAGTCAAACCTTTTAGTTATGGAAGAAATATATTGTACATACACAGTTTCCTTATGTAGATATTTTACAGTCAACTAATGGCTTAATTGTAAGATCTTGTACTGGTCATTCCCGTGTATATATACATGGTTACAATTCAATGAAAATTGCTTCACCCAATTCAGTTCTGTTCCCAGCTTTTCAAATGCAAGTGTGACCCATTTTGCATTTACCAAATTAGCAATCAACATTCTTAAAGTATTTTAATTTTTTTATTAGCTGTAAATTGATAATTAATTTATTTTTATTTAATAATTCATAACTTTTATTTAACACTTTTGTCTCTATAAATATAATTAGAATAAAAAGTACATATTTTTGTTGGTTGACCTATAATGAAGTACATGCTGCATTCTAATTTGGGTTAAATTCCTTTTTTTTTTTATACTCATAAACATTTACAAGATATATTGGAGTACGTGAGATTACTTAGAAAAATTAAGGGAGAAACTTGCCCACTTCTTGAAATCTGAAAAACTTTAAACCACAATTTGCAATATTTAGTGCACTAATGCGCCTTTGATGCGAGGATTTAGATTTAAACCCTGATTTGAGAGGTTGGAGGCAGAGGTGATTAAGCGGGTGGGTTTGGCCTTGCTGAGCTAGGGACCAGCTTGGGTCAAAGTCGGCTTGGGACCAATCAAAGCCAGACTCAACACAGGCCCAGGTAAGGCATGGCATTATGAGGGGCAGGTATGGACTTGAGGAAGGAGGGTATGGGCCTGGGGAAGGAAGGAACTAAATCTGGAACCGACATGGTCCAATTTGGTTTTGAGCCTGGCACGGCACGACCCTAGAAGCACGAGACTGGGCATGGCTCAGCCTACGTTAGACAGTCCAGAACTGGTCGTTTTGTTCCCAAAGATAAATTTTCAAAGGTTAGCAGTGATTTAAAAAAATTAAAACTGTAGACCTTTCCAATGTTTTGTAGATTAATTTTGGCCTCTAAAATTCCCATTTTACCCCATAACAACTATATTTAGAAGGCTTTTTTTGTCCAAAAAATGGCCACCTCCTATAAATAAGGAGGCCATTTGCATCACTTCTTCACACCAATCTTAACAATCTCTCATCATCATCTAATACATTCTCTCTTATTTTTATGAAGCTCTTAAGCTTATTTTCTTAATATTTCCTTAATCACTTCCAAATTTCTTCATCTTCTCAATTTATTCTCTTACAAAATGGCATTAAAGGGAAAAGGAAAGGTCTCGAGCTCCTCATCCTACATTGAGTGGAGGTTTTTTTTACATTCCATTTCTTGACCAGTGAGCCGTGGGGTTCACCTTCAAAATACCGACGACGATGAACAATTTGAAATGGTTTAATATGACTTAGGGTTCAATGATCAATTTTCTGATGATGACATTGAAGTGGTCGAAGCCATGCCAGCGGAGAATCTTGGTGGAGAAGATGACTTGCAACTGATTCTGAAGCCATCACCCCGAAGTTAAGACATAAGGAAAATCGTTAAGGCTCATCACATGGGTTAGGAAGTATTTTGACCAAGTTTTCAAAAAGGATGGTAGTGGCAATAATACGAGGTTTGTAAAATGCAAACATTGCAAACCGAAGCTTGTGCATAAGAAGAACTACGACATAGGAACACTCAAACAGCACATGAAGCATAAATATCCAAATCTCTATCCAGATGCAGCTGTTAGTATCGGAGGACAAACACATCTGAAGAGTATTGCTGGCAGATCATGTATTTTTAGATTTAACTAGTAAAATTGTAAACAATGCATGGGAGAATGGATGAAGTTGACAAAAAAACCATTTAGACAAGCTGAGAATAGACATATGGAAAATTGGATTAAATCACAATTAAACATAGATTTTAAAAAAACATTTATGAGTACTGTTGGGAAGGAGACATTTAAAATATATGAAGCTAGTAAATCAAACCTGCAAGTAGGGGTGAAAGTTTCAAGTTTTGGGTCGGGTTCGAGCTGAAACCTAAAATAAATAGACTTTTTCATAATCCAAAAATATAAGAACTGAATCAAAAGAGAGAAAGAACCCAAATAGACCAAAATTGAATTTTATAGGGTGACATTTAGAATAACCTGAACAACATTGTTTATGATGTGATCTGGTGGTGAACGTCGGGGTGAGCAACGAGTCAGGTGACGTGTCTGGGAGAAAGAGATCGACGGTGGGCTAGGCAAGGTGAGGTGCTTGGGAGGAGGAGATCAATCGCAACTCAGCAACACTAAGGAGTGAGGTTGGTAATGAGGGCGAAGAGCCCCAAGATTTGGTGACGCTGAGAAGTGAGGATGACGGCAAGGGTAAAGCAAGAGAGAGCAACATCGGCAAGGGTTTGTAAGGTAAGGCGATGTCTTGATGAGGGTCAGTGAAGGCGAACGGCGTTTTATTGGCTATGAAGACAAAGGGCAAGCGCACAAAAGAAAAGAGTTGCTGGCAAGCATTAGGAGATTGGAGGCGAAGACAAAGCAACAGAATGGAACGCAGAAGCAAAAAGGGGAAGACCAGACATGGGTTAGGGCTTAGGGATAGTTCATAGTTATGGGTAGAGCTTAGGAATTAGGATTGATTGGGCCAAAAAAGTGGGAGAAGAATATTAATTTCTGTTAAATTCAAGTTAAGTCGGGATAAACCCGAATCAACCTGATTTTTTCTTCTTTAGTCGGATTTAGGTCAGCCCAAGTGACACTTTTCCATCTGATTGACTTGACCCTAGCCTTATATTTTGGGTCAGATTTCAAGTCAAGTTTCGAGTTCGATTGAAATGCTTACATCCCTACTTGTAACCATATTTCATTCACTAGTAATATGTGGACTTCATCACTAGGACAATATTATTATTATGTCACTGCACATTGGATTGATGACTGTAGGTCATTTAAAAGCGTATCATTGCATTTAAGTAGATGACGGTTGATCATACTGGTTGGAACATTTTTCAAGTTATCTCTAAAACTTTTAAAGAGTTTTATTGTCATGATAAGGTTTTTAGCATTATATTTAACAATATCCAACAATGATGTCACAGCTGAGACATTGAAAGAATCATTGGATCTGTTAGGGACGCTGCATTTTTCTACATTAGATGTGCCTGTCATATTTTAAGCTGTCCAAAAAGGGCTTTAGCTTGTGAGTACTGGAATTACTCCTATTCAGTAGGCAATCCATTATTTGAAATCAAGGTCCAAAATGAGCAAAGAGTTTAAAGTGCATTGTCTTAAAAATGGGCTTGAATTAAACTGGAAAAGTTTTAAACATGATTGTCTTTCCTGATGGAACTCAATATATGAGATGTTGATGGATGTACTTCCATGTGCTGCACACATGACATGTTTTATAAATGTCAAAGAAAAAAATGATTTTGAAACAAAGATGTGAGATAAACTATTAAAAGTAGCCACTGTGCTATGGTATTTTTATTAGCCAGCCATTTTTTGTTCTAGTGTATACTATCCCATTGCACATAAGGTTTTAATATATTTGGTGAACATTGCATGGATTTTCAAACAATACAAGAAAATGAATTTTTGAAAGACATGATCAAGGCCATGAAAGTTAAATGAATTTTATATTTCATTGATATATCCCTCATCTATTTACTTGCATATGCAATTAACCTGACTATTAGAATCATGGGCACATAGTAGCTCCTCGAGGGGCACTATAGTTTTTTAGAAATGACACATGTAAATGTTCTTATTATCACTGCCACACTTGAGAAGCACTTATGTAAGTTACATAAGATTTATGCCGACCTATATAAGGATAAAGTAAGAAACACCACTTCCTCCACTGTCGGGACTTCATCATTGCCCATCTTAGCATTTTTCAACCCGACTAAACAACTCCTCAGATGACCCTAATCTACATCCTTTGGTTTTAGTGAAATCAACGCACACCTCAACTTGGTATAAGAGAACAGTAAGACGAATATTTTTGGAATGGTGGAAAGGGAAAGACAACAAATTTCCAATACTCTTCATCATTGCCAATGAAGTTCTAGTTGTTCTTGTCTTAACCATTGCATTCGAGTCAGGTTTCACCACAGGAAAACAAGTTATTTTAAAGACACGGGCAATGTTGTCACTGGATACAATTAAGGTTTGTATCTGCAACCATGGTTGGCATATTTCTGCATTACAAATGCAAGACCATAAGAGTTCAGACGATGAGGACACAGACGAGGTGTACACATAGATCTTAGGTTTGCACTTTATCTTCCTAGTTTATATTTGATCTAATTATTTTATTGAACACAGATCTTAGGTTTCCTTTTAAGTTCATTTTTTTGGAACATTTTGTCATTAACTTATGTAAGGCCCATTCCAATTAATGTAAGTGCCATTTGAATTTTAAATTAATAAAATTTAAACTAGCGGTGGTGTTTCATTTTGAAAACACTTAGTTTTGTAAATATTTTCTAAAAACCAAAATTAAAAAAAATAAAAAAAATGGGGAAAAAAATTTTAAAAAATGTGGGCCTAGGCCTTAGCCAAGAATAGGGTAGGCCTAGAAAGGGACAAACACACCCATACCCAGGCCGTGCCCAGTCCTTGCTAACCCAGGGCCTGGTCAACCTTCCAAACATTTATAGTTTGAGGCTTAAATCCAAATCTTCAACCAACTCTCCTAAAGCCAAGTTCAAGTTCAATTGTCTTGAATATCAACCATCTGACTCGATCTGCCACTGATGGGCTCAAGCGGATAAGTTGGCTATTTTGGTGAGTGTTATGGTAGCAACTCCTAGAATAAACGCAAAGTAACAATATCTACATCCATATGTATGCATTTGTCTTATTAGATTTCTCTAATAAACTGGCTACTCCACATTACAACATAATTACAACTATAAGCTTTAGTACTATACTACTGTTCATTTTTTGCGTTTAATTTTTTTTCCTAAGGTAAAACTACAGAATAGTCACAATTTTTGTGTATGGGTACCATTTGGTATTAGAACTTTCAAATTGGACATTTTTGCCATTGATAAGCACCAAAGATGTTATAAAGATTTGGCTTTTACCTTTTCTACCCCATAACTTCCATGAGTTACACTGGAGACCTCAATTTGTGCTAAAATACCAAAACCACTACCTTTTATGTCATATTATTACACTATATTCTAAAACTCGTGAGGCCATACTGTTTGAACTACAGGGATGAACAATACCGTGATGGTTTTGCCCTTCCGATTTCCATGGGCTGCTGACGGGTTCTTTCGCCTGTTGGGTTTATGGGGTGTTTGGGCCATTGGGCCGTGTATTAGATTTTTTAAGTCAGCTGTTGGTTTTGCGTTTTTTTAGCTTGACCCAATTTAGTTTCTACTGGTTGGGATTCGTGTGGTTACTTTTGTCAGTGTGTGTTTCGTTCTTATGACCGTTGGAGTTTGTTGTCCCCTGATGTTGACTGGCCGGTTGTTTTCACGGGATTACTTTCGTTTAAGAGTTCCATTGTGTTTGGTTGTGAGATGTCTTCCATTTTCTTCATGTTTGTTTATTCCCCATCATCTGTCCACGGTGAGGAAAAATTTGCTTTTGCGCTGGTCATTTCGGCTCTGCATCTTCGTGTTAGGAGTTTTTTATTTTCCTATTACCTTCATTTGTTTGCTTTCTTTATTTTCCTGTTTTTTTTCTCTTATTGACACCATTAGTTTTTTTAGGGGATGGATTGTTGCCGCTTTTCTGTCGCCTTCTCCTTATGTTTTAGTTGCCATTTATTCACGCCTTTTTGTTTTTTGAGGTTGTTGATGTTAATATGGTGAGTGTTATGTTTTTGGGTATTTTGATCTTCTCTTTTTATGGGTGTTTGTGATTCATTTGCTCTCTTTGTGTATCCGCCCTTAGTTGTTGTGATTGAATTTTTTTTCCCTTCCTCTTCCTCCTATGTTTACGCGATATATTCCATATTTTTATGATTTGCTGTGTTTACGGGAGTTTGTACTACATTTTGCCTATTTGTTTGTGGATCCTGCATTGTTGTGTCATTTCACTGATGGGGTGGTTTTTTCTCTGTTAAATATTGAGAGAATTATTGCTTTTAAGGTTGTCAATTTGTTTGTTGGTATGGGTAAATAAGACAGCATTGTTTGTTGTTTCCGGATTTTCCTTGTTCTCTCGCCAGAGACATTTATGTATTGTGTACTTTTTATTGTTCAGCATTGCGTTTTTGTGTTTTTTTTGTTATTCTGTCATATCATTCATTAATTGTTGTTTCTTTCTCCATGTTCTCAAACAGTGTTTTTCATTCTTCACAGATTTATATAATCTTTGTTGTCATTCCCTAGGAATTTTATTGCATAGAAAAAAGCTGTTGATGAGTGATTTGTCCTAAGCTTTGGTAAAGGGTCTGTTTTCCTGCTCATTTATGGACAATTTGTGTAATGCTAATGGAGGTTCTCAGTGCCGTTGTTCATGGTTGTTATGGTGTGTGCTTAATCTTCTTATCTTCTCACCTCATGTGATAATTTTATGTATTTCCTTTGTCTCTACTTTATTTCTTTATTTCTTTTAGCTGTGTTGCGTTTACTTTATTTCTTTATTTGGTTTAGCTGTGTTGCGTTGTTTCTTTTTTCCCCCCACATGTTAGTTTTATCCAGTTGTTATGTTGTTGTTGGTTTATTTTGTTTATGTCTTTGGTTTTATCTGTCGTTTCCTACTTTGTTTGTCTGTCCCACGTTAGACTTCATCTTTTCTCATTAATGCTTCAATGTGTGGTATGTTTTTGACCCCAGGCTGTTCCCTTTGATTCACTCTACTTTCCTGTTGTCTTAAATGCATTTGTGCCTACTATTTACTTGACTTATTGATTGTTTGAATATGTGTACATTCTCTTATTTTATTTGTCTGTGTCTTTTGTTTTTGTTTTCTTTTTGTGTGTTCACGAGTTACTTTAGTATGAAGTCTTCCTGTCTCTGTTTTTTTTTTGCCTGTTCATGTTGTATCATTTCTGTTTTTGCCTTTTTTTTTTTGGGCAGTTGCTCTATGTCATCTTTTATTCTTACCTCTTACAGCTTCGCTATCTAATTTTCCATTTGCTTTATTGTTGGGGATTATGCACAGGGTATATTCATTCTTTATCTCCTTCTTTCTACCGTTTGAGCTCATTTTCTTATTAGCTTATTACTACTTCTGTTGTTGCCTTTTTTATTTGTTTTATCCATTGTTTTGTAGCGGTTAGAGACAGCAGAACTGTTGTTCGCTTTGTCATACTCTCACACTTTCCAAACAACATTTATTCCACATTAATCAGTAAGCGTGAATTCATGCTTTATTTGCATTCGTGATCTTTAATTATTTGTTTTGTTTTTGATATTTTTTTTACTGCAAATGCATGGCTTCAATTGGGATGACTATGGATGCTCATTTTTTACTGCAAATGCATTGCTTCATTTATGACGATTATGGATGCTCATTTGCTGTTGCATTTTCGTTTTATTCTAATGTTATAGTTATTCTTAGTAGTCTTGCATTGGTATGGTAAGTGGATTGAATGAGAATTTACTTGACAAAGAATTTGATGTCATATGTTATGATACAATAATTACTGGTTCAAACAAAACTGATGCTTACTCTTCTACTCCAATAAGAAAAAAAGGCACACAATGATTGATGAAACAGATTCATTTACTTCCCTAGATCTGACACACCATTATAATGAATCAATTTCATTCGATGATTTTTGTTTTCAAAAGACCTGTAGAAAAGATTTGTTTAGGATGAGAAGTGGTTCTTTGGAGGAAATTGTGCCAGCTCAAATCCTTGATTTTGAAGAGAGATTTTATAGTTAATGCAAGAACCCACATATTTCTTTTTTTAGTCATCCTCATAAAAGGACTACTACTATATTCCATCAGATGTCTTCTGGTTATTCTTTATCGTGTGATCAACACAATGCTAGCTTACCCACACAACCTCATGCAAAATCTGAAACTTCTACTATGAGACATGCTGGAAGCATCACAGATTAGTCTTCTTAGTGTTTAACAGAAGAGTGTTTGCACGTGCATAGTCTAAGGTGATTGACATATTTGAAGCTACTAGGAATAACCTTACCCCTTTGTGCTCATTCAACAACAGATTTGCTCAGCCATCGGACCATCCTCAAAACACTAGTCTGTAATCAGGAGGTATATTATTGGTATATCATAGACTTACTTATTGTATTTTGTATATGAACTGTAATTTTTTTTGCTCATCTTCTTTATGATTTCAGATCTTCCAACTCAGTACATTGATTTAGGAGATTGTGACCAACAATGTGAATACTGCCATGCCTTATTTTGGTTTGAAGAATGGGTTAGGCGATTATCTCACAATGGTCAGACTAGGTATAATCGGTGTTGTAATGGTGGTAAGGTCATGCTTTCGCCTTCATGCGAGCCTCCTGATTTGATTAAAAATTTATATAAAAATAGGCATTTTTGGCATAATATTCGATCCTACAATTCTATGTTTGCTATGACATCTTTCGGAGCAAACATAGATGAAATGATTAATGATGACTCAGGACCATATGTTTTCAAGATACAAGGTCAGGTATTTCATAGAATGGGCTCTTTGTGTCCATTGGCAGGTGAAGATCTAAGATATCTAAAGCTGTATATATATGATATTGATAATGAGGTTTCTAATAGACTACAACATTTTGGAGGTGAAGAAGCTTCAGTTTTACAGCTTGACATAATTACGGAATTGATCAAAATGCTTGATGACCATAACATGTTGGTGAAACTTTTCAGAACAGCAAGAGATAGATTCAAGGATACAGAAATTCCAGATTTTCAAATTCGGCTATATTATAAAAGAGGTGAATCACAATATATGCTGCCAACTTCAAATGACATAGGTGCAATTGTGTTTGAATCTTCTGGAAAAAAAAAAGCAACGACATAATATTGTCATTCAATTCAACCATGGTGCTTTACAGATAATCAACAAGTTGCATCCCTCATATATGTCTCTACAGTTCCTTCTCATATTCGTATTCGGTGAAGATGGTTTTAGAATTGACATTTGGTTTGCTGAGATTGATCATGCATCCATGGGTAAAAGAAGACGAGTCAGTATGGGAATGTTTTATTCTTTTCAACTCCATGATCGCCTGAATTCTTTCTCCCTCATAACTCATGCAGGGTGCTTATTTCAGCAGTATGTGGTTAATGCATATATTTGCATAGAGCAAGATCGTTTGGATTATATACAAGCTAACCAAGCAAACTTAAGGAATGAATATTTTCAGGGAATTCATGATGCGAAACTAAGAGGTGACCAAGATGGATCAGATATTGGGCGACAAATTATATTGCCAGCTTCTTTCACCGGAGGCCCTCGCTACATGTATAAACATTATCAAGATGCTCTTGCAATTTGCAGAGTCCATGGAAATTCCCAATTTTTCATTACATTCACCTGTAACGTCAAGTGGCATAACATAATGAGATACCTTCATAAATTTCCACAGAGTAAGCCAGAAGATAGACCAGATATAATCAACTGAATCTTCAAGCTTAAAGTCCAAAAATTTGTGGCTTACTTGCGAGATAAAAAACCCTTCGACAGTGTAGCAGTAGGTGCTTCTACAACTAAATTCTGCTACAGCTTAAATGTTCCTCTATATAGCTTATTCATCTTCCACCACATAACATATTTTATTATGTTTTTCAGTGCTATATGCTATAGAATTTCAGAAAAGAGGCCTCTCACACTGCCACACATTGTTTTGGCTAGAAGAAAACAACAAAATCCAAATGCCAACAGACATAGACAAGATGATCTCAGCTAAAATTCCTGACAAAGAAGCACATCTAGAGGCCCATGTTGTTGTTACTAAGTTTATGATCCATGGCCCCTGCGATTTGGTAAGACCAAGAGCTCCATGCCTGCAAGATAATGCATGCTCAAAATCTTTTCCCAAGCAGTATTAGCCAATTATTCTATTTGACAAGAATGGATATATTTAATAATGAAGAAGAAATACAGATAACTTTATTCTTAAACATGGAGTTAGACTGGATAATGCATATGTTGTTCCATACAACATTAACTTATGCTTGGCCTTTAATGCACATATTAATGTTGAATTTTGTGGGTGGGGCATGCTGATAAAATACCTCTTCAAGTATATTTCTAAAGGGGCAGACCGTGTTAGAGCTAGAATTGTCAAATCAGTAAAAGACTCTTATAATAGAAATGATACTCAACAGAACAAAATTAATGAGATTCAAAATTATCTTGATTGTCGTTATATCTGCCCTTACGAGGCATGTTGGAGAATATTTGAGTTTGACATACATATGAGAGAGCATGTTGTACAAGTTTTATCTGTGCATTTACAAATGATGCAGCAAGTAACATTTCATGCTAACCAGCATTTACAATCTGTTATGAATAACCCTATCAACAGGAAAACAACATTGACATAATGATTTATGGTAAATAGCATTGATCCCGTTGCAAGATATTTGACATATATAGATTTCTCGAGTGAATATGTTTGGCATAATAACGGCAAATTTTGGACTCGCAAATTACAAAAAAAGAAAAGTTCCATTGGCAGATTAATTTATGTCCACCTAAGTTCTGGTGAACTATTTTATCTCATAATGTTATTGTCTCATGAGAAAGGTTGCAAATCATTTGAAGATGTTCAAACAGTCAATAATGACGTATTCCTTACTTACAGATTAGCTTATCAGGCAATAGGCTTGCTCCAAGATGACAACGAATGGGAGTTGGCCATGAACGAGGCTTCTATTTAGGATACATCAAAAGAGCTCAGGTCACTTTTCATCCATATACTTTTATATTGTGAAGTATCAAATCCAGTTACTCTTTAGACTAATAATTGGTGAAAAATGACTAATAATATAGCTTTCAGATATAAATCAAGGTTTTCAACTACCAATCTCCAATTAAATGATCAATATCTTTATGACTACGCACTATATGAAATGGAAAATCTACTTGCTTTATGTTCTACCTCACTAATAAATTTTGGACTGCCAATGCCTCATGCTGAATTGTTATCAGAATTAAACAACAAACTTTTGATGGAGGAGAAAAACTATAACATGCAAGCTTTATCAGCAGAACATGAGAAGTTATTTCCACTACTTAATTCAGACAAAAAAACCATATATGATTTTATTATGCATGCATTTCAAACTACAACACAGTAGTTGATGTTTATCTATGGTTATGAAGGTACAGGAAAAACTTTCTTATGGAAAATAATTATCACTGGCTTGAGAGCACAAGGAAAAATTGTTCTCGCTGTTGCTTCATCTGGCATCACATCATTACTACTTCCTTCCGGCAGAACAGCACACTCACGTTTCAAACTTCCATTGGATTTAACAGATGAGTCAGTATGCAGCATAAAAAAGGGAACAGACTTAGGAAAGTTATTGTTTGAAACTGATTTAATAATCTGGGATGAATCACCTTTAAATAATAGACAATGTTTTGAAGCACTCAATAGAACACTCCAAGACATTGTTGAAAGACCAGAATTATTATTTAGAGGTAAATTAGTCATGCTAGGGGGACTTTCAGCAGACACTTCCTATTAAGCCGTTGGGAACAAAATGTGACATATTAGCCTCTTCGATTGTATAATCAGCATCATGGAAACATTTCAGGATTTACGATCTGAATCAGAATATGAGATTACTTCAGCCTGATATTGATGAGAATGAAAAAACCGGAATCAATGAATTTTCACAATGGCTTCTTGAAGTTGGAGATGGTGTTATAGGTCACTCCATGAGTGATGAAAATAAAGATTGCAGATGGATTGAAATACCATAAAAATTTCTCATCCAGAATAATGAGGATGGTATTCAGACACTTATCAACTTTGTATATGATGATAGTAGCTTGAAAAATCCAGACCCTTATCAACTCTCTCACAGAGCTATCATATGTCCAAAGAATGACACAACAAATTCTATTAATGAGCAGATCTTATCACTATTAGATGGTGAACTCATGATATATACAAGTTCTAACTCAATTTCTCCCTTTTTTGGCAACCATGGAGAAGCTGAAGTGCTATATCCAACTGAGTTACTCAACACATTCAACTTCAGTTGCTTTCCAAACCATCAAATTAAGCTCAAAGTTGGGGCACCGGTTATGCTTCTCAGGAACATCAACCAGTAGCTTGGCTTATGTAATGTCACAAGGATGATTATAACACAGATGCTAACAAAGGTCATAGAAGTTCAGCTGATCACAGGAATCAAAACAGGGGAAAAAGTATATATTCCACGAATTTCATTCACACACAAAGATCCAAGACTCCCTTTTATATTTAAAAGAAGACAGTTACCAATCAAGCTATGTTATACAATGACAATCAACAAAAGCCAAGGACAGTCCTTAAACAGATTTGGAATCTACCTCCCCGAACCTATTTTCAGCCATGGACAGTTTTATGTTGCATTATCAAGAGCAACATCACCAAATGGCCTCAAAATTCTCATCAGAAAAACATATGACCAACCACCAAATAGCACAAAAAATATTGTGTATACAGATTTTCTTAAAAAAATTGATTTGCTGCAGGTTTAGGAGCTTATTTGACTATCTTGATTATTTAGTTTCATATATTTTCTCTTCTTCCCTGACATATACATGACATTTTGCGCCACTTCTTTACGAATTCCTTATATTCTTTCTTTTTCCTCATTTCCAGGATGGAACTGAGGCCATTGGTGGATTTTAAACCAAAAGATGACGATGGTGTGATTGAAGTGCGTGTTTATAGAAAATGGGTCCATTATAATGCTCGAGATCCTAGTCCTGTCAGCTACAACTGCATTTTAATCAATAAACAGGTTTTTAATCTATTACACCATCATTGTATGTTCATTTTTTCCTGTGAAATTTTTTTTCTACCTTATAAACTGTTTTGACATGCTCTGCCATATATTAATGTCATACTCTATTCATTCTTTAATTTTTAGAGGCAATGCATGCGGTCACCTAATCATACCAGATGGAAAGCAATACCCACCAATAATAATTTTTATTTTTAGGTAGATACTATACACGCCACAATGACCCATGTTGACAAACACCATTTTGATACTCAAATTGAACTCAATTTATGTTATAGAATCTCAGACTATGTCTCTATCCCTGCCAAAAGAATTTTTAGGATTGTTCCACATAATACAATGTTACAATTTGACAAGGCTACAAAATCCCAACACATCTTAGATGATGGTCTCTATCTCCATAAGTTCTATTTTGTCCAGTATAACCAGCTGCTCCAACGCCTTAACAAACATGACCAGTTATCAAGTTATATCATTCTTACTTTCTACCTTTCATCATTACTTAAATTTTAACACTAATATGACAATTTCATCATTACCATAGATTATTTTGGAAGCATAACACTGGTTTCTGACATAATGAGATCAGTTGATGCAAAAGAAAATGAGTGCATTAAAAGAAACTTTGACATAGAAAATTTAAGGTACATATGACACATTTATCATTGACATCAATCTCGCTCTCTGCTAAAATTTCAGCTTTTATTATGGTAGTGGCAAAAGCATCAAATGCACTGTTTAGGATCAAATTGCAAGCTGCTTCAACAAAACTGATATGTTCGATCAAATGACAAAACCAGTTCTCGCAACAATAACATTTCTAAAAGTGACTGAATTGAAAGGTACATATCTCCTGAATTTATCACACTCCCGTATCTCATTATTCTCTTGAGTTTCTTTTTATCGTTCTTGCTTCCCTCTTTTTTCCTAAGTACCTTCTTCTTTCTATCCATTCCAAACTATTTTTTTAACACCCGGTTACCCCTAATACATCTGTATATGATTGCTTCTACCACTTGAAATATACTACAATAGAAAAATAAATGTTAAATCTTTTTCTTTTATCACAACAGGACGCATCTAGCTTACAGGCACACCAGCAACACATATCTATATCAACCCTGAAATACAAGAAGCAACTGACAACTTCCCTCTATAATCTCTTTATGCATTTACTTCTTTATTCCTTAAAAATTTCATGCATTATGTCAACCTCTAACTTTAAAATGCTATTATGACATCCATTCCTGTTACATGCAGTTTCCAGTCTGCCTATAATATTGCACCAGCATTAACAATAGAAAGCAAGCTTTTCCTGGACAAAGAAAAAGAGAAAATGAGAAATAGAATCACAATAGCTGACCTCATTAACCAAAATCCATAAAGATACAAGGTACCTAACATTATATACTCAGACAACGTTAATATTGTGCTTCCCACACCATCTTTGCCTACTTACATGTTTTTCCTTTTATGATTACGTTATTGTAGTATGTTAGATTTACCTGTAGAGCAACTGTGACCAAAATAATTGAAGGCTGAGATTGGTACTACAAAACTTGCACATAGTGCCCATTCAAACTGAGACTAAGAGGTGATAGACTCACATGCATCAACCATGGAGAGCCTATAACTGAACCAAGAAATCTGTATATCTGCTTACTGCTCGCATCTCAATATTGTACTCTTTTTCACTGCCAATTGAATCTGATGGCCATTCACCCCATTCTAAATTGACTTAACAGATACAGTTTCAAAGCCATAATCACATATCACACCTCTGAAATTGAAGTTACTTTCTTTAATGACGCTGCAACAAGGTTCCTGCATATGGAATGCAACACAATAGTACGAGATCTTGGCTTCACTGATCTTGCTATCACACCGCTCCCACTCATCAAGTTAATTGGACAACAAAAGATTTTCCAATTTTACTTAGGCCAGAATACCAGACAATCAGCAATGGATGTTATCATCTGCGATGTCATGGACGACACAACTGACGCTAGCCATCCACAGCAAACATCTGAGCAGCTGAATGAACCACCAACACCAGCACCAACAATTCCTTCCATAATTCAACCAACACCGCAGCAACCATTAGTTCACTAGTAAGAAAAATCTGCAAGAAAAAGACTTTTTCTAGTAAAGGGTTAGATTTCATGCTACATTCTCATGAGATAAAAAAAACTTACATATTTAAAGTTAATCATATTGCTGACAATGTTTATATACAGATGACCTACCAGCAAAAGAGCCTACAGTATCAGACACCTGATCACACCACCAGCTAGCCTCAGCTTAACAATGTATAAAACTGCTTCTCAATCATACACTGCCACACAATGCATAACAACTGAAACATCATTACTCCATTTGTTGCCACAAGCTCTTGACAACACAGGCAACTACATGGCAACTGCTGACTTCATCCTCACCCATGGCCTCTCACAGGGTTCCTCATGCTCCTACCTTTTGCTCTCTTTTGCTCACTTTTGTAGCAGCAGCATCAACCTCTCAATGCAGCAATTGCTATTTTGATTGTATTCCACGAATAGCTGCGCTTACTGCAAATAAGTTATGTATGCCAGAAGCAAAAACAATATGCCAATGAAATATACATTTGCCTGTGTTACATGCATAACCTACAACATTCTACACTAGAATGATTTTTCTCATAGTTCCCACAAAATCAGCTGCCGCAACGCGCAGGTTTTCACAACCTCGTGTTTTCTATTTATCAAATTGTTTACCAACAACTTTAAAACAATTTTAATTTTTTAAAGTCTTTCAATCAATCATGACTTAGTTTTGATTTTATCATCTATTACATTTTTTATTCTTTTTTTTTTTTTTATAAATGTGACAAATATGAAAATTTTATATTTTACTTGCAAGCAAGTATATATCGGGCCGAATTCTAGTTTCTTCATAAATCAATACGTACTGTAACCATATCAAGAAAATAACAAGTCCGTTGGTTTCAACTTTCGTCTTTCAAGTGGTCCGCTGCTTTTGCTACATCAAGAAGGTACGTTGGTTATATTCAAAGTGACTGAAAAATAATGTAAATTTCTCCACATATACCAAGTGTGATTGGGTTTGTTTAACATTACGGAAAAGACCAATTAATACACAAACTAAAGTAACTTATGTAGCTACAAATTAATAACGAAAACACCCCGAATATATCTTATCTACCTTTAACGCAACAACATGACACTACAAAACAATAAGAACATTAATACAAGACACCGAAACACATGTAAATTCGAGGCACTTGACGTATAAATGTAATAATAATTAGGATAGCTATTGCTATGCGGAGCTGGTGGGGGTGGACCTTGTCCGGCGGGAGGCTGGTTCGAGTGCTTATACTGTGGTGGAGGTACAGCCCCGGAGGAAGGCGCCGGTGGGGGAGGTGTGGGCCGCACCGGTGAGAGTGGCGCAGGGTGGTAGTATGATTGCGGCGGCGAGTAATGAACCAGGGGTGGTGGAGGAGGAGGAGAAGGAGGATATACTAGAAGAGGTGGAGGTGGGTAGTAAGAAATTTGTGGCGGCGAGTAATGAACCGAAGGTGGTGATGGTGGGGGAGGATGTACTAGAAGAGGTGGAGGTGGGGGTGCACAAATGAGAGGACAAGTGTCACAGTCACTGATGCAAAGCATACCTGCTGGTGAGACTAACAAGTCACCAACAGCTGTGAGTCTAGCAAGCATGATGAGCAAGATGATGTTGGCAAGCCATTTGGTTGTTTTCATGTTTGTGTGATCTCTGTGATTTTTGGGACAAAACAAAGAAGTTTTGTTGGAAGTTAACAGATCTGTCTCTCAGACAAAGGATATATGATGGGGCTTTAGATTCTTCTTTAACTTGCTAAAGATAGAGAGGGAATTACTTATTTTTATTTTTTGTTTCATAAAACTGGGGAAAAAAGAATCAGCAAATTATAATTAACAATTATGAGAAGGTAGTGCTTTTTTCTTTCACTATTGTTCTTTTTTTCTTATTCACCCTTTTGCTTGTACTGGAAACCCTTTTGCTATACCTTACATTGATCATAGTTAACCTTTTTTTTTTTCATTTATTCTTCGCTTGGAATGTTAGAATTCAAACTTTATTCCATATGTGCTTTTCTTCAACAAGTGAGATTTTGAATCTGTTTCCACATAGCATTCAGGAGCAGATTGTATTATGACCTCTCCTTAAAATTGCTATAATGCCATTATAAGGACCAAAGTTTGGTAGAGTATTAGTTTTATCCTCCCCTTATAAAAATGATGGGTCCTCCCCATATAGCATTTGTCATAGTTAAAGAGTACCTCTAAACTGGATCCTTGGGAAGAAACTTTCCTTCTTCCCTTTATTGGTAACATTTGGGCTACTATTTGGAGGACATCAGATTTATTGTGATATTCTTTATGAGCTTTATATATCATGATCATACTACATCTTAATCTTAGCTACAATTGGACCGATGACATAAAGTTCATAACATCTATTAATTGTTTAAAGCTAATCAAATTTACGAGTTCATACAAAAGAGAGGTGACAAAGTTTTACTTTGGATCTTCTTGATGCGCATCAATAGTAACTTACCCTCATTTTGTTGGTAAGTGAGCTGATGGACCCTATAACTCATGATACAATCGTAGCAAAAGCAAACTGGCAAAGTTTAAATTGGACCTTCTTGATGCAACCCTCATTAGTTACCATTAGTAGAATGCTACTCTCCCTAGTTGGCAAGTGAGGTGGCGCCGATGGACTCTGGAACTCATCATAGAACCCTAGCAGAATGAGCTTTGAGTTGAGAAAATGTGCAGCTTTTCCTTAAATAATTAACAAAATCGATATTCTTTTGACTGCAAGAACAAATGACATCGTTGCTGTGAAAAAGCATACAGCCAATACAGCAAAAGTTCATATCAGTTGTTGATTTTACAGCATTTGTAGCAGATGAAAAAGCTTCCTTTGTTTCCACCTTTCTTTTGCAGAGCAAGCTTTGTTTAAATGCTGTCAAGAAGCTCTCTTTTGGTGGGGGATCTTCCTCACCTCAGACTCAGACGTCCCTAGCATAGCCTTCCCCTAATCATTCAACAAGAGAGAGAAAATGTGTTAAGTCTGGGGTCTAATAATAAACAAATCGTATTGAACTTGAAATGTAGTTTGTAGATAATTCATCTTGGACGGTAGGTTTGAGTTACATTTAGTTTGGATGGTTTCTGACATGAGAACAGCTGCTATAACCATGGCTACCACCATTATTTTTCATCGGCTCTCATTCCAAGCTCTTTTAACCGGTTCAATTCTGGCAGTACCCCTGTGCAAAGATCTGGCCTGTCCTTCTTCCTTAGCTCAGCACACTTCAATGCCAATTTAGCAAAAGATAAAGTCTCTTGAATAGGCCAATCCTTGACAGCAGGATCAAGCATTTTCTCAAAAATTCCCTTCTCTATAGCCCTATTGACATGGTGGGCGAGACCCATCGGGGACTTGGCTGTAATAATTTGGAGGAGCATAACCCCTAATGAGTATATGTCTGATTTAGTAGTCAATTTCCCTGTCTGTTGGTACTCAGGGTCTATGTAACAGAAAGTCCCAGCAGCTGAAGTCATGCGATATTGTGTTACACTATCAGCTACAGAAGGTGGGACTAACCGTGCTAGGCCAACATCACTTATTTTGCTCACATAATTACGGTCCAAGAGAATGTTAGCTGGTTTAAGATCCCGGTGAACAAGTGGCTCTGGCTTGGCCTGGTGAAGGAATAGAAGGGCTGTTGCAATTTCTGAAGCTATTTGGAACCTTCTCATCCAAGAAAGTGGAGGAGTATTGCCTCTGCGGAATAACCTATCTTCTAAGCTTCCATTGTTCATGTATTCATATACCAAACAACCGTAATCGGGACAAGCACCCAAGAGTAACACCATATGTGGATGTCTAATGGTGCAAAGAATCTCAACCTACAGAAAGTTAAAGTGCACATTATTTGCTTGAAGTGAAGTCATATCAATGTATTAAAAAGAAAGTATATATTGTATGAAGTATAGTGATTGTAGGCAATTTACTTCTTGGTGGTATTGCTTCTTCCCTTGAGCTGCATCAGGTCTTAAGATTTTGATGGCAACAGGAGTGTGATCAAGCCTAGCCTTGTAAACAGGTCCATATCCACCTTCTCCAATCTTATTGGCATCCGCAAACTTTTCTGTGGCCTCTTCTATTTCTTCTATTGAGTACTTTCGATATCTGCAATCGTTCTGGTGCAAAGCTGTCAAGGCACGTTGCTTTTCATCTGCTTCTTGCATGGCTTTCATCTCGGCTTGTTTTCTTCTGTGTGCTTCCATCTCTGCAATCTTTCGAGCTGCATCAGCTGCTTCCGTAGCAGCTTTGCACTTGGCCTTCTCTATCTCAGCAAGTTGGAGAGCCGCTTCTTCAGCTAATTTAGCTTCCTCGAGCCTCCGACTCTCCTCCAATTTCCAGCTGTGAAGTTCAGTGGCCTGATTTGACAAGAATAAATTAGAATCATGTGATTGATATTTCATGGAAAAGTAGAACACAATGTCTAGTAACCTTTTTCTTTGCCGATAAAGCTTCTTTACAAGCATTGCTGTACATTTCCATGGTTCGCTTAAGTTCAAGCTTCAACCTTCTCATCTCTGCTTCTACGTCTTTCTACATTTCAGAGCATTTTATTAGTTGGATGCATTTCTTTCTTTGAAGATATTTTAATCTTTGAGACCATTTCACTAAAAGACACCATGGCTTCGTCTGTGAATAGCATCCAAAATTAGTGTTAGAGGTTTGAATAAATTATTAACAGCTGTTGATAGCTTTTCTAGACCTCTAACACCAAAAGCTATCATTAGATAGTTTTTCCAACCTCTAACGCTAAACATTTGACACTGTTCCTAAATGAAACCCATATTATATACTTACTAAGCTATTTGGAGTTGATTCCTCAACTGATGCAACAGAAAAATCAAGTTCACGAGCTGAAATATCCACAGATCCCAAACCAAAAGCTGATGCTACGTCTGACTCTTCAACTGCAGAATTACGGCTGGTTGGACTTGAACCGTGGATTGGGAGCTCAATGCTATCCACTGACTTATGGTTGGCACCAATTCTGATTCTTTGTCCCCTTAATAATTCCTCCACGGAATGCTTCTCCGCTCTTCCCTTCACCCTGTGTCCTCTGCTGAAGCTAAATAATTAGTCATAGGCTAAACCAAATCCACACATATCATTCATCATTTCTTACCTCTTGCTTTTACCAGAAACTCAGGCATTGTGCAATTAAGGAGAGGAAGAAAAGAAAAACAGAAAAAGAGTTTATTGTACCTACTGCTATCTTCAGAACCTTCACTAGAACGTTGCGACATTGATGCCTTGGGAGGGGTACTAGCATTAGATGGAGGTCTGTGGGCTGTTCTGACTGTAACTATCTTCCCTTTGTTAATAACATATACAGAACAAAACTCTGGAGCAAGTTTGACCAAGTTGGTTGGAATCTCTTGGCTTCTGAACTTTTGAAGCCTCGCAAGTGCATTTCTTGACGTCGCCCCAACAACTAGATTGTTGATCAAGTTCTTACTGATATAGTCCAGAATTGCTCTAGCCACATCATGATCTTCGAGTAGAACTTCCTTCATCTCTAACTGTAGCACCAAAATAAAGAATTAGTAACCATCAAATTTCCTTGAGCAAAACCGAGCTCCATTTTCTTTCGCGCATTTCGTTAGACACCTTGCGTTCATATGCAACATGAGAGTAAAAATTACCCCTTTACGAGCGCAATATCCACGGAAAGGAGCGAAGATTTGATCAGCATCAGTCTCAAAACCTCCATGATCATTTTCTACACATAAAATTCTCAAAAACAAAATCAATTCTTCCTTGCCAACATCTGTATACATAGAAACAGTTTGACGTTTAATATGTTTCTTGTAATACAAGGAAGAGGACATGGGAACCTACCATGTCTGTGCTTGACATGAATCAAAATGATGACAGGGCAGCTTATGACGAGATGATCAGTAGCCCATCGGACGGCTAATTGGCTGTTCTTGTTTCTGTCAATGGCGATGGCGGTTGAATTCGGCAGTGGAAGGGATTCATCCCACATGGAGGGAGAAGACATTTGTGGAAACTTGTGTCGCACGGCACGTCAATGCTCGATCGTTAGGAGCCTGGAGAAACACGGGGCCGTGGGACACAGTGGTCTCCACCTTTGCCTCTCGCCCCCCTTCTCCTCTCCTTCACCAAATGCCGCGAAAAGAAGTTTGAGAAGGTAATTTGAGAATTAGAGGGGAAGGGAAGAAACTAATTAGATTCTGTTTCTTAGTAATTAAATTTTTCGCTTGTCAGGTGTCAAAATCCGTACCTCAAGTAGCCTTGGGTCAAAAATGGGAGTTGTTGTTTTGTTGTGTCAATGGTAAGGATCTATCTCCTCCACTCGCTAGATTTAGGACATTTGACCAAATGTTGGTCTTTTATTTTTTTTTCCCCTTTTTTTTCTTTTTTCCCAATTACTCACTAGTTTTCTTTCCCCACTTGATTCACGCTTGAGTTTACTTACTACTCGTTTATATTTCAAAAGAATATTTATTCCAATTGGTTATAAGGGGAGCGGCTTTACCGCAATATAAAGCCATAACACTTTTATTAATCTATGTGGGATTTAACATTTTACCCTAATTGGGTAACAAATGATAGAACTAAGATAGATTAGACAAGCGAAACCTGAGTTCTGATACTATATTAAAATTTCTAATTCAAAACTAATTAATTACAAGTAGGAAGATTTTACTACAATATAAAACCGCAAATAACACATTTATCGTGATCTAGTGATGAGAGGAACAAATAATAAGACCAGTCCTTATTTAATCTCCGCTGGGATCCCACTAATTTTGAAGGTAAGTTGGGTGGACTGAATTGCAAAAATTTTGAGTAGCCATAAAAAAATTTGACATTGAAAGGCATTGGGTCCTCAAATCATATTGAGGAGAGTTCTAATCTTGTTGTTAATGCATTTGACGGTTGTAATCCGATAGTCATGATTTGTTTGTCACAGTATCATCACAAAATCACAGTCTGAAATATATATCCCTCCTCCTGTTCCATGTATTGTCCCTACTTTCTTCTGTACAGTACACATGCCAGCCTATCGTATCTAATTTGTAGGCTCCTTAGCCTACTTATGTGAACAAAAATCATGCACAACGGATACAAAAATAATTTTGATGCGGTTTGGCTCTTTGGATTGGTTTATGTCAATGAATAAGAAATTTCATCATCATGTAGTAGAATTTAATTAAAAATACTAGTATGGGTACTTCAGAAAAGATCTTTACTCAATGCTAATTAGCAATTCCATTTGTGGTTCTTCTATTTTAATTAATAATAACACTTTTATGTCAATGACGTAACCATCACTTGATGGAGATGGACTATATATATAGTAATATAGTTTGTTACTGTTTACCTGCAGGTAGAAGAATTAGTTTTCGTCACGAAAGAAAGCGATTACCATAATTTACAAAACCTAGTTTGTAGCATAACTTATCAACATATTCCACTTTATCTTTGGGAAAAAAAAAAAGAAGCATAGCTTATCCGCTTGATATTTTAATCGGGCTGGCACTTTTGCCGAGCAGGACTTTTATCATTTCATAAAGTTTGCACGAAATAGCAAAAATTGCCACCCAAAGTTGAATATTGAACGAATTTTCACCACTAAAGTACTTTTAAGCACAAAATTGTCACAAAATTTACATAGAACAATTACGTAGCTGCTCCGTTAAGGTGTCCAACTAGACAGAGGTAAATTTCATAATTAGGGTTTCTAACATTTAAATTTATTGTTGTTTCATTTTCATCCTCAATCGACTAATTGTTCTTTCTAGGTTTTAAACACTTTGAAAACTTTACATATTAGCCTCCCACTAGTTGGAATCCCTCAACTAATAAAACATAACTGTATGATAATGAAACCAAAATTAGGGTTTTTAAGACCATAGTTTAAACTATGGGTAACATCTTTCAATAAGTTTAAACCAAAATTTGATCTTATCAGCGGCATGCAATGAGATGATTTTATAATACAAAATTAGCAAAAATTGTAGTATAAAATTTATTAAAAATAGAAGAAATATTATATATATATCAAGAATAATTGAAATAAGTTATGAGTCTACTCACTCTCTTTTGAACGTTTTATGTCATGTTGGTACAGTGGCATCGATTACAATGTCCTGAAAATAAAACAGTTCAACAATCTTATTGTAACTCCACATATATATGCACTAGTGAGAGCAAACTCCACTCACACATTTCTTTACTCAATATTATTTGTAGATACACATAAAAATATTTTGTAGAAACTAGACGGAGAGAAAGGAGATGAGAGAATGTTCTACTCACAAAACCAAACAAAACATATGCATATATAAAGTCCTTAGCCTCCAACGGCTAGCGTTAATGAGCATACAAAAGCTTGGAGTAAACACCAGGCGAAAATTTTTTTTGAAAATAAATATTAAGCATTAAACCCAAATGATAAATGGCAATCAAACCTTAATTATTATTTTTTTTATTTTTTATTGATATCCAAATAGTTTTAGACTAAAGATGGATTTTATTTCAGTGAAATAATTTATCATTCCGTCACTTTCGAGTTTGTAAGCATTTGTAGAGAATATATTGCTATTTGTGATCAAACAATAACTTATTAAGCACGCTCGTACTCTATGGATTGAGATGAATGGAGGTTCTATTACAAATTTGTAGTAACAAACATCAATATTGCATTGGCTTTCAAGTTACAGCAGTCCCAGCGGGCTTGCCTCCGCTGGTAATGATGAGACTCGCCCTGCCTGGCCTGGTATTGAATCCCATCCCCTATTATCCTCAAACTTTTCTCCTTTATACCCTTCATTAATTTATTAATTAAATCCAAATAGAACATAACACTCTGTTTGTCCTTGGACCATAACGGTCCCTTCCCTTGTTTGGTTTAATTGAAAAAATGAGGGAGGGTTAACCAAGGGATTGATGCAATCCCTTCCAATCCCACAAAAAGTCAATTCCTTCATCCCTTCAAATGGAATGAATTTTGCACGTATCTCCTTTTTTTTTTTTATTTTACCAATAATACCCTTAAAACCAAGGTAATTAAATGCTCTTCTAAGCAAACCTACTTACACCAATTTCTTACCCATGAAGATCCTCTATTGTGGAGCCTATAGTGTTAAATATCTTTACCACTAGGTATACCATATGATGTACCGAGCTACATATCGTTACTGTTTTCGTAAAAAAATAAATATTAGAATATTATTTTAAGATGACATAAATTCAATAATTTTTTTTACACATTTTATATGTTTTCTAATTTTTCTCATCTTAATTTATCAAATATAATTAAAATATATATGATTGAAGATATTTTTAATACAAAAAACATAAAAAATGTTATATATAGAGAAAAATAAATAATACTCAGAAAGAAACTAATTTATTTATATAAGAGATAAAAATAATATTTTTAATAATAATAATACATTTTCTAATACCAAATTGAGTTCCTAGGTGGCTCAAAGTAACCATTAAATTTTTATATTAATTAAGAAAAGTAACCAAAAGAATAAAAGTAAATATTTATTTTATGATATGTGTATTAATTATATCTTAATGTTTTATATATTTATGATATTTTGATGTAAAATGAAAAAAAAATCTCACATACATCAATAAAAAATAAAATATCATAGTACATACCTCCCAGTATTTGCGGTATACCGCAATTTTTGTATACAAAAAGTGAGCTATATGTGAAATACCGTGAAATACCATTGTATACCGTGGTATAGCATACAATGACAAAGTGTGAAAACATTTGTACTGGTATACTATGGTATTTAATTCCATAGTGGCGCCAAACAAGAAGTAGGCTACACACCTTCCTATCTTCCTCCTAGATTTTTTTTCCTTATTTTGTTTTTTTTTTCTTTCATTGATTCTTGTATGATACTGTTCTTCTCTTTTGTCTCTTGAATTTCTGCTAAAAGTTATCAAATCTCTTTCATATCTAACAGGTGTTCCTGACAAACCAATCATGGGTTTTGTTTCAATTTGTGTTTTGTGATGGATGAGCATTATGAGAATATAGTTGTAGAAACAAAATTTCTATTTTTTTTCTCCTATTCTCTTCATTCTTTATTTTTGTTTGGCAATTCTTAGTATTGTTGTTTCTTGCTCGATTACCATTTGAGAGGCTTGTTGAGTCTCTGTTGCTTGTTTGTGTTTTACTTCATTGTTTTGCTATATTTGGTTGGAGTTTTGGGAGGTTGTTCTATTAGATCTACTATGGGCTAGTTTGCAGGATATTTTGTTTTGTGCTTTGGTTCTCTGTTCAGTCTACATAGTCTCCTTTTGGTCTGCTTACTATATTTGAAGTACCTAATTGTTGTTGCATGCCACTTTCTCTAGGTTTGTGGCTTCATTGCAATTTTTTTTGTATTTAAAGCAATAATATATCTCTTTTCTTTCAATAAAAAATTAGAACATTTCAAGAATTCAGGTAGAAACCTAGGATGCGTTATACATTATATCACGCTAGCACATTCATAGACACACTAACATCATATGGTCACATGATATCAAATAATCATACCAATATCTCCATTAGAGTCAAAAAAGCGCACAGCAAAAACTAATACAAACTTAGAACATTTGAAGCATTCAAGTAGCAACCTAGGACAAGTTATACATCCAACTAGCACGTTCACAAACATAGTCACATCATATAGCCACATGTAGAGGTGATTATTCGGTTAATTCGATTCAAACTGAACTGAAACTTTGGTTAATTCAGTCTTTGGTTTTTAATTATAACAAATCGAAATAATCAAACTTAAGGATGGAGCTGAAATAAAACTGAACCAATTTTTTTTTGTTCAGTTCAATTTCACCCCAAAATAATCGAAATAAGATCTATGAGTTTTATCCTCATGACTAAAATGTAACACTAAGGACATGGGTACCTTTATCAACCATTTAATGATAAATAGAGGATCTAAATTTGGGTTTCAGCCGCTTTGGGCTCTTCTTTCTTCTCCTCCGCGTTAGAGCCAAAGATATGATACTGTCCTCCAGAGCAGATATCCACTACTAACAGACAAGTTAACGTCGTTAGTATCCAACTGTATGTAAATAGTGTTTACCTTAAAGTGTTAGAAACTAGGTTGCTAGTGTCTGCGTTTGATGTTTTAGTGTTTGCTTTTAGTACTTGAATGTCTGCAAGTTATTTTCATGGTGGTAAGAATAAAATAATTTGATTTTTCAAAATTTACCTTTAATTGGGAGTATAATGATTTTATTTTAAAGGATATCTAATTGAAAAATTATGCATATTTTTATAGCTTCCTACATTGTTTTATCTTGTCTGCATGTAGATGAACTTAAATACATTTTACATAAACTAAACACCATATAGCTATAATTAGACATTTTATTCATAGAATTAGACATCTCATATGTAAAAAAAAACATCAGATATCACTAATTTTTATTTTACGTACAAGGTGTTTAACCCATCCTTTTTTTATTTTTGCAGCGTCCAGGTGTATAAATGTGATGGGTAGTTGGATGTCTAGTATAATAGTTTAAGTGTCTAAATCTAGTAAAAAAGTGCCTGCTAGTCTACCTGTTTGAGTATGGTATCCTAAATGTTCGATTAAAGTGTCCAAATGTTCGATTATACTAGTTGAATGTCTAGTATGATGAGTTAAGTGTTTAAATCTGGTTAGAAAATATGTAATATATATGGTTGTGTTATCCAAGTGTCTGACTATGAAGTTTTACATGTTTCCTTTATTTTATATAAAACTAGATACCATGTTGATATAATTGGATATTAACAAAAATAAACATATTTATCAAAAGCAAGACAACAATTTTATATTTTTATGTAAACCTATTATGTACTGGTGTCTAACATAATCTATAAGAGTGTCTAATTTTGTCTACGATGGTGTCCAATATCATATATTATAGTTGCTAATTTCTAATGAAAAATAAAAACATAGACACCATTTTTTCTTTTTATATTATCCCAGTCTATGTGTTGGTTAGGACATTAATATTTTAGTGTGAAAATATATAAAAAAAATTGTAACTGATTTAAATCTCCAACAACAGGAATAATAAAAGAGATTTTACAAAATAAGAGAATTGTTTGGTATTAAAAATAAAAACTAGTAATTGATTTAATTCCTTAAAAATATGAAAAAAAATTCAAAAAAAATTACAAAAAATAATCTTTAGAAAAAAATATAATTATTTTCAATTAAATGTGAAGTTAAAAAAAATTAATTGGATTAGAAGAAAAAAAAAAAGCAAACGTAGGCTAGCAGTCCATCATTGGCGTACGTCTGCCAGGGCATACACGAGAAGTTTCCTTGGGGCCATCTCCCCTTCTTTGGCCGGCATGGGGTGGTGGATTCATGTTGATTCTAGGCTCATTGGACAAGCTATTTGAGGCCTTCTTCTTTAATCTTTCAACTCAATTTCCAAATTATCCGATATGGTTTGTAGCCTTCCCAGCCTACTCATGTGAACGAAAATCATGTACAGTAAAAAAAAAAAAAGGAAGAAGAAGTATTTGACATGATTTGGCTCTTCAGATTGGCGTACGTCAACCGATAAGAAATTTCATCATCGTTTAGCAAATTTTAATTAAAAATGCTAGTATGGGTACTTAAGGGAAAAAAATTCTTTCTAATGCTCGTTAGCAATTTTATTTCTGATTCTTCTATTTTTATGGGGTTATATCATCGCTTCAAAGTAAGATGATATATGCTAATGCTATGAAGTAACGATCACTTGGTTAATTATTTGAAGTCTTTTAGCTCAGGTGAATATAGAATGTAATCAATCGTGTGCCAGCCTGTTTTCCTTATAGTGAACTTGATGGACTATTGTAATATTGACCTGTTTAAACAATTTTCGTAATTATTCTTATAGTTTTAGATAATTTATTAATGTCGACATGAAATCAATAAAGCTAAAAGTTAAAAGTTATCCTTAAATAGTCTTTTCAAAACTTTAATGCTAATTGCTGGTACTAATGTTGAACATGACTATTATTATTATTACTATTATCTACAGTTTTCATTACAAAAGAAAGAGACTGTCATAATTTACAAAAGGGAAATATGTAAAGTTACCACTAATGTTTGCTCACAAGAGTAATTTTGCATTAATATTTTTTTGTTACAAATTTGCCATTAACATTACCTAATGTGAAAAAATGGAAAAAATGCCAATTTCAATTTTAAGTTTTCTTATAACCCCATACTTTAGACATAACTTTCTGAATCGATCATTTTTACTATTATATTCAATATGACCCTTGTTCCAGCAACCCCTGTCCCTTTTGCCACACTCCATCCTTTTCACCTTTGGTGCCATCTCCAGTCTTCCATAAATCATGCGATGCTTCTTAGAACAAACCTTGAACAAATAAGGTTCAATTGATGCAGGAGGGAGCAAATCCAAAAACATTGTGGTTAAAGAATAAATGATTGATCATAGTAGTGGTGAAGGAACCTCCCAACAATGATGAGGAGGGTGGAAACAAGAAAATTCAATAATAGAGATGTGTGGTCAAACGCAGGATTTTGAGTCATTTAGGTATTATAAAAGGTTTTGGTAGCTAGGGTTAAATAAAAAACTTTTCAGGGGCTATTTTAACAGTTATGCTATGAAATATTTTATGAAACAAGGGAACATATTTCTACTATTTAATAGCCAATGAACAATCAATAAATAATGTTAGTGGTAAATTTGCTATAAAAAATATATGAGTAGCAAAATTTCCATCGAACAAAAATTACGTTTATCATTACAAAACCATTTTGTAAGGGTAAAATCTAAATTTGGTCCTTTAACTATTTGGTTTATTCTAAAATAGTCCCTTAACACTAAAAGTACGTATTGGAGTCCCTTAACTCATTTAGCTTATCCTATTTTAGTTCTTACTGTCAATTCAGACATTAGTTTGGATACAATTTGCCTATGTGGCACATACAATGCCACGTGGTTTCCTCTTTAACTAAAAATGAATGACCATATTATATGGAAATGAAAATTCAGACCCGAAATGGCATAAATAATAATCATGGGACCTAAAACACAAATAACAAAAATCCATCACCTTCCCCAATCCTAACGAGATCCAATCGACCTTTACCTCTACCTTTGGTGCAATGGCGCTTCTCCTCCGCTATAGCAAACCTAACCACTGTCGATAGTTTATAGCCTACTATCCTCACTTAAATTGCTACTATAAATACGCCCTTTCTTCTATTGACGAACGCCTTTGAAGCTATACGATTGCGAACCCGAACAATGAGGCTTCAGTTTCATGATCATCAGAGAATTGGCCACAGCACTCATGATGCTAGCCCCACTTCATCGAACAGCTATTCACATCAAACGCCAGTGCCACGGACGCTTGCTGGAGGTTATTGCTGGAGGCAACATTGAACAAAAAGAATCACAGCAGCTGTCGGAAACAGCGAGAGGAGAATCAGAGACGGTTGGATGAGGGTTTCGTGGGAGTCAAAGAAAGACAAAAAGAATCTTCGATTCTTTGGTTCACGAAACACATAACTTCCCCAATTCTTCAATTTTTTGATTCTTTGACGTGTTGGATGAGAGAGCAGCAAGTTCTTTAATTACCCATTCAATTCTTTGATTCTTTAATTCCTTGTCTGATGCTTTTCCTCTCCATCTTGGCACCAAGATACATGGCCAGCAATCAACAGAGTTGTACTTATTGTCAAACGTCTTTGGGGGAAAGGGCTGATTGGGAGCATCGAGTGGAGGAAAGGGCCTATTAGAGAAAGGCTCACCGACAATGAAGGTCGAGAGGGCTAAGTCACTGAGGAGAATCGGAGATGGTGCGACGGCACTCGTTGAGGAGAGAAGATTAGGGCAAATTGCCATGTATGCATTTTCCGTTAAGGAAAATGGCCAAATTAATTGAAGGGACTCAAATTGAATGCGATACGAGAGCTAAGGGACCTTAATAGTCACTTTTAGAGTTAGGGAACCATTTTAGGACAAACCAAATAGTTAAGGGACCAAATATAGATTTTACCCTATTTTGTAGCATAACTTATACATTTATCCACATTATCTCTTGAACTTGATATTTTGATCGGGGTGAGCTTTTTCCGAGCAGGACTTTTATCATTGTTTCATAATCAATCTAAGGCCCCGTTTGGCATTAACATCAGTGATTAGTATTAGAGTTTTGAAAAACCTATCCAAGAGTACTTTTAGCTTTTAGCTTCAATGTTTTTATCCTAACCATTAAATAAATTATCCAAAACTCTAACACTAATAACAAAAACTGTTCCCAAATGAGACCTAAAATTACCACTAATTACCTTCCAAAAGTTGAGTTTGGCACTAACTTCAACCAAAGTATTTTCAAGCGCAAAATTCCCATTATGTAGCTTCATGTCCCATTTGACGAAGGGTAAATTTCATAAGGGTCCTAACGTTTAATTGTTATTTCATTTTCATCATCAATAATCTGTTAACTAAAAAATAACTATATAAATTCTACTTCTAAAATCATAGTTTAAATCATTTGATAGTCATTTTCCAGTAAGTTCAAACTGTCTAACAACGTTTTAAAATCAGAGGCTCATCAATACTAACTTCAGTTCCAAATCGAGCTTTTATAAACCTCAGTGGACAATCAATAAGTAACATTAGTGGTAAATTTGTAATAAAAAATACATTAGTAACAAAATTTCCATCGAACAAATATGATGGCAGTTTTTGCACCTTTCCCTTTACAAAAACTACTTTGTAGCCAGCATAAATTATCCACTTATCCACGTTATCTCAGGAAAAATAAATGCACCACTTGATATTTTGATCGGGCTGGACTTTTGCCGAGCAGGACTAATTTACCATTTCATAACCAAATCAAGGACAGTAATCTATAAATCAAGTTTGGGAGAACTGGCAAAATTTGCCATCCAAAAGTTGAGTCTGGCACGAATTTCGACCAAAGTATTTTCAAGCACAAAATTGCCTCAAAAGTTATATGGAGCATTAATTACGTAGCTTCTCAGTTAAGGTGCCCCATTAGACTAAGGGTAAATTTCATGAGGCTCCTAACATTTAATTGTTATTTAATTTTCATAGTCAATCCACTATTTTTTTTTTTTAGGTTTCAAACATTTTGAGAAATTTACATATTAACTTGCCACTAGTTCGAATTTGTTAACTAAAAAATAACTATATGAAATCATTTTCCAATAAATAACGTTTTAAATCAGAGGCTCATTAATATATACTTCTTGACAAATTCACGTCAGAAATGCATCAAAAAATATGAATTTTATGAAACATATCAAAAAACTGTGCAAATTTTTTTTTACTAAATCCCAAGTGTCTGTATAATTTTGGGTGCAAAGAATTTAACTACTAGGTCACATGTAGGTAGAGATAGCAGTGCATAGGGTGAAATCTGTAACTTGTAGATACCCGCCCAACGGATTGTGTATATTTTGTTAAAATTGCACTCGTCTATCTATCATGGATTTTTATTTTATCTTATGGGTAAACCCATTATACCCGCAACTAACCACAAGTTTCCTTTGTCTGTAAATGACTTAATTATAACCTTTGAAAATAATAAACTAATATGAGAAAAATAAATAATCAAGTGATTAAAGTGTAATTTACCAAACAAAATAAACATAAACCCTATATAATACAACCCATACCCTACTTTTTACCACACTGCCGCCAGTCCTCTTTCTTCTTCATGTGCTGTCCTCTTCCATCTTTATTCCTTTCTTCCTCCATTTGGCTACCAACAATTTTCCGACCCACCAAGCATCCCATCCTATCAAGCAGGTTGTTGGGTATCTGGTGGGAAGTATGAGTCATCTATCTTGTTCCCATTTGCTGGAGATTCTTTACTTTAGATTCTGAAATCTGGAAAGGATTCCAAGCTAGCTCAACCTTCTGGTCACTTTTCATTATTTGATCGGCTTGAGATTTTTTGGGTTTCTGCTTGAGGTTGTTTTTCGTATCAATCTTTTTCTTAATCTTTAGATTTACTTCCAAAATCTCTTCAAGGTTTTTGTTATTTTGGCTTTTAATGGTGTTTTAGCCAATTAGTGTCTGAAGAATAATGGTGTGTGTCTTTGTGGACAATCCGCGAGCAACCCGTGACCCGCAAGTGGCGGACATGGGTATGGTTTTTTGCTTGTTAGCATTGGTGGGTGGGTGACAACTATGGTGAATCCGCATCCAATCTACCCTGTTGTCATCCCTACATGTAGGATTTAGTAAATCTTTATATCGAATTTTTATTACATTATACATGTATCGTTGCTGAAAGAAAATATACTTCAGTGGGCTGGTTGACCTTTTGGATAAACTTCAGTTCCTGATCGACCTTTTATCGATTTTCCCGTCTAGACGTTCTATATAAAGGGGGCGATTTTCTGACTCGCTCGAGGCAAGAGAGATTTGGTCGCGCTCCGACTCCAAAATATGCAACGAGAGCGAAACTGGGCAGACCTTCCGACGGACTTGACGGCAAACATCTTCTCTCGGCTTGAAACTGCGGAAGTTTTGGTGAGGGTGCGATGGGTCTGCTCTTCGTGGAAGGTTGCATCCGAGGATCCCTCAGCGTGGCGATCCATCCGAATCGATGGAAAATAGGTGGCGTGACCGAGGCCAGGATCTTTTCGTCAGCGCCGCCCGCCGCTGCGGGGGAAGCTTGGTCGAACTCGACATTGGATTCGTATCATTCTCCGATGAGCTTCTCACGCTTGTCACTAACAAGTAACTAATATAATATTCCTTCTGGTCCTTTAGGGATCTAGTATAAACCCAAATTCCTTAGTTAGTCGTCTTAATTGCAGTGTGACTCGTTTGCAAAGGCTCCGATTCTATGGTTGTAGCGACATCATAGACCAAGGATTGGTGGAAGCGGCGCCGAATTCTGCGTTGCTAGAAGATGTTGTGAATATCATGGTGCCTTAATATCTCGAGACGTGCAATGGAAGCAATAGGGTTCCTGCTGCCCTTGTCTGAGGTCCTTGAATTTTGTTCCAGTAGTTTCATGCCCTGGTAACATCACCGATGATGCAGAAGCTATAGCCAGAACAATGCACGGGTTGCGACATCCGGAAATGCGCGGAAGTGGTCTCAGGAGCAAGGGATTGGAGGCCATCCCTGGCGGCTGCCCCTACCTGGAGTTCCTGGACCTCTCCGGCTGCTTCAATGTTGCCATCAGCAGCGATTTTCGGTCTGAATATGAGAAGAGGATCAAGAATCTGGTGCTTCCTAGGGACGATGATGATGATTTTCTACTGCTGGGTCCATAAGATAACGCTTGACATTTCAATCAGATTTCAATCGTTATATAGGCAGATGGATTTTTCCAAGTCGTAAATGGTTTCCAACTAAATATCAACCAAAAAAAAAAAAAAAAGATTGACAGTATCAATTAAAATTCAGTCGAGAATTTGTAGTGGTTGTCTTTTCAGTTGCAATTCAGTTAATGTATTGAGAGTTTTTTTATCCAAAAATTTACATTATTATTTAATATAATTGTTGTTTAATTAATATTATTCAATTTAATTAGTTATTTATTTGATAATTCCTTGTATTGATATTAACTTACTTTAATTATTAATAATCAAATAATCAAATAATGAAATTTAAATTTAAATAAAATACATTTATATTAATGTAAAAATCAATATACATACCAAAATAGAAAATTCAAAAAGTTACGAAATTCAAAAATTAGATCTGAAAAAGAATTCAAAAATTTTAAAACTCATATCTGGAGGAGGCTAAGGTGGACAGGAGGGGCAAAGGAGATCGAGGCAGATGGAGGCCAGGCCAAGAAGATCGAGACAGACGGCGATAAGGCCGCAAAGAAGGCAGAGAAGGTGACTGTGAAGAATGACAAGTAGACTAACGAGGTGACGGTGATGAGAATGACGAGTAGGTCGAGGAGGCAACGACAGTGAGGCGGGGAAGATGGATTCGGGCGACCGTGAGGTCAAAGAGGGGATGGTGAGGAACAACGAGCAAGCCGGAGAGATGACTATCAGAAGGACGACAAGGCGAGATGGATGGGTAAGGTGAGAAACAACGATGCAGACGACTGGGTGAGGCAAGAAACAGTGCGAAACAGGCACCACCAATGATGCAAATGAGAATGACAGACAAGTGGGAGGGTTGAGAGAGATAGAAGATGAAAGTGAGAGATTAGAGTAAGATGAGAGTGGGAGGGTTGAAAGAGATGAAAGACAACTGGGTTAAAAAAAGAGTAGAAAAGAAGTAGCTAGAGCAACTGAACTCCAATTGAACCTCGACTAACAAAGTTAGCCTTGAAAGCCATGAATCCAGTCACCCCATACATGAGTTTAGTCAAAATTCAAGTTGCTATGTTTATCATTTTTCCAGTTTTTTATTTTATATTTTCATAGATACAAGTGTGTGTGTGTGTGTGTGTGTGTGTAGTACAAATATAAATGTAAATATATGTATATTTGAATATAATTATATAATGGTCCAATCATAAATTTGTGTATAAATATAAGTGCATGTACAAACATGAATATAATTATATATGTGGTACAACCATAAATATATATAAATTCATGATATTTTCTCTATATACATAACTTCAAAAAATTAAAATTAATAGATAAATTATATAATATACAGGGAAGTAAGAACCATAAGAACAATTCTCATACTTTAATAATTAATTAGACACAAAACATGCAAACCCTAAATTAATCTCTAAGACCTAAAACCCAAAACCCCCTAAGACCCTAAAACCCCAAACCCTAATTCTATAACCTTAAATCGTAAACCTTAAATGTAATTATATACCATTAACCTTAATCCCTAAACCCTAAATTACACCCTAATACCTAAAATCCTAAACTCGAATTCTATATCCCTTAACCCTAAGACCCAAACTCTAAACCATATTTTTATATGTCCTTAAATCTTAAACCCTAAATTAACCTAATATACCATTAATCATAACCTTAAACCCTAAAAAAATTCTAAACCCTAAAAAAATCACTATACACACACACACACACACACACACATATCCCTAAACCCTAAACCTTATAAACCATAAATCCAAAACTATAATAAAACCCTAAACTCTAATTCCATACCCATAAACCCTAAACCTAACTACAATTAACCCTAAACCCTAAATACAAACCCTATTAATTAAATCTTAAACCCTAACTCTAACTACTATTAATCTTAAACTTTAAACCTTAACTACATACCCTAATTAAATCCTAAACCCTAAATAAAAACCCTAATTAAAATCTAAACCCTAATTAAATCCTAACTACCATTAACCTTGACCCTTAAATACAAATCCTATTAATCAAATCCTAAACCCTAAACCAAACTACCATGAACCCTAAAGCCTAAATTCGAAACACAAACCCTAATTAAACCATAAACCCCAAGCATAAGCAAACCCTAAACCTTAAATACAAAACCTAATTAAACACTAAACCCTAATTAAACCTAAACCCTAAATACAGACCCTAATTAAACCCTAAATGCTAAACCTAATCTATACCATTAACCCTAAACCCTAATCTTAATCTATACCATTAACCTTAAATCCTAAACCTTAAATGCAAATCTCATAACTTAAATTTCAATACCCTAATACTTAATTAGATACCCTTAAACCATCCTAATTCTATATCCTTAAACTCTAAAAAAAACTCACAAACCCTAAATCTATGTCAAATACCCTTAATACCCTTAATCCCTTAAAAATCCTAAATCCTAATTCTATATCCCAAAACCTAAAAAAAAATTCCAAATCTTAATACATACACCCTCAACTTTAAAAAAAATCCAAACCCTAAAAATCCAAAACTTTTAAACCAACTTAGCCATTTAGAAGGGGATGAAGATAAATTGAACACCTAAAAAACCGACTAAAAGGTGACTGCAGTCAAATCTATAAAAAGTTTCTAACTGAAAAGCAACTAAAACTTTCAATCACCCATCAGTCGTAATAAAAAGGGCACTTTTTTATTTTGACTGCTTAGTGACTGTGATGAATACTCATAAGTGTATTGCTATTAATGGTTTAAATCATCATTATACACTTTGAGTTTTATTAATTTCTTTATTCTGAGCATTTTTCCATCAGGTTACTATTTACGCATTTTTATTATTCACTGAGTTACTATTCATCGAGTCACTATTCACTATTTACTATTCACTGACTTACCATTCATACGTGTATTTTACTGTTTATACACATTTTCACTATTTATTAATATTAAATAATAATTTTTTTTCATAGATAAAATTATCACTTGGCAACCATTTATGAGAAAAATCATATCTAAAGCTCTAGAAGTCAGAACTGAGTGATTTCAAATTCATCTGAAAGTCAATACATAGATTTTCAATTCTGTTTGATTCGACGAACTAGTTTGAACGTTTTCATTGCCGAAATCTAATTATAAATGAGACTATTCATTTTTTTGTGTGCTGAAGAGCAGTTTTGGTAGAAAAATTATAACTTGAGCTACAGATGTCCAATTTGAATAAGCAAGCTATCGATTTAAAGCTTAAAAAGAGATCTACAAGTCTTGTGCTTTTAGGAATAGCTGATTCAATGTGTACGGTGGTAAAAAAATTATTACAAGTTACAGCCCGTCATTGTTGATTTGTATTTACCTATATTTCATTATTTCATTTTACCATTCCACCCACCCCAAAAACTCTATAAATAGGCACCTTGATGGGGAAAATGAAGGATGCCATTTCTGAGGCCTCATTTATGTTCTTGTATCATCTTTAGCTTTTCTTCTTTAGTTTTGTTCTAGTTTTCAATACCAAAACTTTGTACAAGTATTTTCTCGTTCTTCTTCTTGTTTTTCTTTTGATCTTTTAATCCATCTTCATTTCATCTTTCTACATGTTGTTTACTTTTATCATGACTAACTAATCTTCTTTTTTCTAAGGTGAAAGGGTAAAGCTTTTGGTATAAAGGTTATGATTTGTTTTGAATGGATCACAATGTTAATGGTATTTTTTTTCTTAATCTATTTAACTTCCCTCCTTATTAAGTGGTAGTCTTAATTCATCATAGTCATTCATTGGCACAAAGGCTACTTGATTCCCTTTATAGGACGTGGCTTGCTGGCTATATTGAAATCTTGAGCTATTGTAGACAAAGGTTGGCATGATGGATACTTGAACCCATTAACAAGCGTTGGCGTTTTAAGATCAATGAAAATTAATACTAATTAAATTCCTCGATTGGGACCTCATTTATGTATGGATTCCAATTGAGTGGCAAGATGGGCTAAAATTAATCATAACCGATATACTAAAAGTGGATCTCCTAACCTTAGCTATTTTATTTGAATTTGAATTTTTAATCAACACTTGTTCACACCTTTCACGAAAACCTTCTTTATACAAAATTTTTAATTTGTATTTCTTAATTCACTTCCATTTGGTTTAACACTCGGACTCCCGAGATTTTATTACTTGTGACAACCTACACTTGGGTTACAACTGCTAGAGTGCAGCAAATTGTAACATCTAATGATTGACTTGCAGTCATAATTTTTAATTGCAATTTTGCATCAATGTTGTTGTAGTCTGTTATGCTTTGACAACTTTGCTAACATTAGAAAAGAATTTCTTAAATTAAAAGAATGAGTACAATAGACCCAGCTAGGTGTTGAGTAGTAAATGTGTTATAGCCCTCATAGCGAAATGCTTAGTGAGCTAGGTAAATTCATAAATCCCTAGTTTAAATGCCTTGGTTAGGGGTGGATTAGCAAGATCAAGTAACTTATTAAAGGTTTAGTAGGCTCCGAGTGGCTTATGGCACAAACTTTTGCCCAAGGCAAAATCGTTGTTTTGTGCTCAGAGGGTCAGGACAAGTCCTAGGAGTAAAATTGATGTTTTTGAAATCCTATAGCCCAAGTTAGGAAAGTTTTGCAAAGTATCTAATTACCTAGTTAGTATTTGGGGAAGGGGTATTTTTGCAACTTCTTAAAAAGTTCTGGGGGAAGAGGGATTTATGTTTAAAACACATTTGGGGGCAATTTCTCTGCCACTGTTCATCCATTTTCCAGCCAAGTTCACAGCCCCTCTCCTTCTTTTCAATCTCTGCACAATCCACTTCAATTTCTAGGTTTTTTGGTAAAATTGGAAAGTTTCCATGGTGCCTAAGTGGGAGGTAGCTTGTTTTGCACAGTTTTGCACTATTATAGCATCATGGGACATTTTCGTGCTTAGGCTTGCTTGAATTCATCAGGTAAATCAATTTTCTTGTTTCTTGAGTTATTTACATTGGGTCTTATTGGGTTAGTGTTAATTTGGTGCCATATACATTGTTTATGCTTGGAACCTAGGAAACCTTTAGGAGCCTTTGGAATTGTGATGTTCATGGCTTATGGTTCTTGATTCTTGCTAGTTCAAGGTTAGTTGACGTAAGGGATTTATGATTCCTGGTTGATTAATGCTATTCATTGCTTGCTTGAAGTAGAATTCATGTGAATTAGTGAATGGTGTTGGCTAGTGGATGGCATTGGTTGGGTTGGGCTAGTTGAGTTTCCAAGCTCAGTGTGATGTTTCTGTGTCATACAAGCTTTCAATGAATGGTGCATTATGGCCTAGGGTGTGTTTTAAGGGTTCACAAAGTGGGATGGCATCATAAAGTTGTTTGTGAGGCTTTGAAAGCCTCCAAAGAGGCTTATGAGGCATTTTCTAGGTTCAGGGCACTGGGCTTTCGTTCCTCCAAGGTGCATTTTTCTCTCCATGAAGTTGGGTGCTCTTAGTGCATAAGCCCCCAGTGGCACCTAGGCCTCAGGTGCCCTTATTACCTAGGCCTTAGTGGCACCTTTCCTGGCGTGTAGGCACCAGCATTCGATGGCGTTCGCATGCTGCAGTGTTTTTGCAACAACTTTTTGTTCAGGTGTCTGATTGAGGCGATTCAAGTTTCCACGTGAAGCTAAGAAGAACAGCTATTTTTTCCATGCTTTTTCTGAGCATGTTTTATCCTAGGTTTAATGGCTATTTCACTCAAAGTGAGGGGACACTTGGCCACCTTCGAGCACCAATAGTCAAGAAAAAGGTTTAGTACCATCAGGAGCCTAGTTCAACCTTTGGGTTTGAGCTCCCAATGTAGAAAACTTAGTCCACCTAGGAGGATCCAATGGAACCTAGAATTTTTGAGTCCAACCATGACCATTGCCACTCCACTAGGGTGAACCAAGTAATGGTAGATAGGTATGTGCCTTGAGTAAAGGTTTAGTGCACTTGTAGCCTAAGCAAGGCTACTTGAGGCACAAGTGAAAGCCTAGTCCACTTTTGTTTAAGGTTTAAGGTGGAAGCCTAGTACACAAGTAACCTAGGCAAGTCTAAGGACTTGAGGTACTATGTGGAGGCTTAGCACACCTAATGAGTTCCTTGGAACTCATGCAATGTGCATCCACCATGTTCACCTGCACAACAATTAAAGGAAGGTTAAACTTATTGCATTAGTAAGCTAAGGCTTACTAGGAGCGACTTAGGGACTAGAACTCGTTAGGCATGGGGTGACACCCGTGAGAAGACTAGTAAGAGGAAGGGTCCCAAGGGACCTAGATATATGCACAAATGTTAGACACTCAAACTACAAGCATGCACAGTAGATTTCATATATATTGTATATACGTTTGTCCTCAGTACTTTTCTTGCAGGTTGAAGAATCCCTTACTGAGAATCATTGATTCTCACTCCCTTAGTCTTTGTTATGTAGATATGTTCTAGCAGGCCAGCAACCATTCAGGGTTGTTGAGCTAGGCTCACGAGTAGGTAGATAGTTTATCTGAATCTTCATGATTCTAGTTTGTGGTTTGCTTGCTTCTTGCGTTATAGTACTAACTACAGTTGTCTTTTGGCCGACAGAGGCTAATGAAGCACAAGGGAGGGCTTTCAAAGCTTGCCACTGAGAGTTTGCTCTAAGGTAGAAGCTTATTTATGGATCTCAATAGAGTTGTTCAGTGCATAGTTTTCATACACTAGTTTGCCTCCGATGTTCATGTAAGAGTAGTGTACTCTAGAGTTGCTCTTGGGTGTGAGCATAGTTTGTTTTTGCTTGGATGTTTTCACGTGGTTAATTATGTGTAGTTAACCGCATAAATGCTTTGTATGCTTTGATAGTTTTGATATTTGATTTTAATGAAATGCCATGGCAATGTTTTATGGTTTTATTACCTATTTAATCATTCAAGTCAAATAATTTACCCATGCATGATTGCATGGTAGGTTAATTAACTAGAATCATGAAGGTTTTAACTAGCGTGGGCATAATCAACTAGCTAATTGTGACTAGTGTGGGAGAAGTTTCCATAAACTTCCTGAGCAGGCCCACGAGGGCCTGTGTCAGTTCGGTATTAAAGCTCAGTCATGGTCATTGGAGGCTAGGAACTAAAATGTAATAGATTCTTCTTGTGCTAGTGTAGTTAGTATTAACCAACATTTGTGAGTTATTGTCTGGCTTTGGCTGCAGGTTGCAATGCTGAAATTGGGTCAGGTTTCTTTTTGGATGCTAAGGTCCAGTAATAAACCCTAGCAATCTAGTGTGGTAACATTGGGCCAGTTGGTTTGGCTTGCTCTAAGGTATTGCAACACCTTGGTGCAAGGAGATGGGTTGTGACCAATATCCTAGGAGGTTGTCTTTTCTTAAACCTCAGATGAGGTAGGCTACATAGGAGGATATAGAGTCCTCTAAGGTAAGGAGTACTATCGGGTCGGGTCTATTACTTTAGAAGATCCAAAAAACTTGAACCCATAAACTTGGATGGGTTACGCAACATCAACAAGGCCTAAGGATGTGCTGACCTAATTAATATACACTTAGTCATGTAGGCTACAAAGCAACTAGAAGGCACTCTCATAATTTTCCATCAAGACTAGGAGCATGAAGGTGAGCTCACCGTGGCCTTGAGCAACCATATGAACGTGCTGGACAATCATCAAGGTGGGCACTGGCAAGTAGTGCAGGATACAGCAGCTTCCGAGAGGTAGTTCGACAAGCTAAAGACATGAGGCTACAAGGTAGAGGTTGGCAACCTAGTAGGAGCACAGGCAAGACGCCCATAGTGTGAGAGTTAACCTGAGATGGAGGAGGAAGAATGGATCATGAGGAATAGGGGTTGATGCCTAGGGTGTAAGAAGCACATGGCTCTGAGCCTTACACCTAGGAAATAGTTACTAACAGTCTGAGTGGTTGTCAGACTCGTCTCATATTTGGGCTTGATTAAGTTAAGAGCAGCCTAGGAAGTTTGTCCCCAATAGCTATTGCCACAAAGAGTTGACTTAGTGCTCCAGAGTAGTAGTTCAGGTTTTGCTTCGATTAGTCAAATGGCCAAAGTAGGCAACTACAAGCCAGGTGCAATGGGTTGCGACACTAAACTTGTGGGTAGTGCATGGCTAGTGGAAGGTAAGTCTTTAACCTTTCACTAATACTCTAGTTCCTTTGTTAGAGTTCTGGCATCAGTTTACTGGCATAGCTTAGTTTGGCATGTTAGGTGGTAGTTTTGAGTAGGGTTAAGTGCTAACCCAAGTGCATTAAAAACTTTTTGGTGCACCAAGTATTTGTTTAACACCCTGGACCCTAGGGACCAATTCCTAGTGCGTGAAACCATATAAGTGAAGGCCTAAATTCTTTATATTGGAAATTTTCCATTGTTCCATAGGTTACCTTCTTGCATGAGTTAGTTCAGTGGCCTAATTGATAGCGAATGACTGGCTAGTTGAATGGATCAGTTCCTTAGAGTAACCAAGTAGTAGAGTAATTCAGTCAAATGCTGCAAAGGTAAGTAGCTAAGTTTTGATTTTTATTTCTAGCCATTGAATGTAGAAGGTAACCACATAAGAAAGCACGGTGCAAGGAACTCATCCAAGGGTAAGCAAATGGAGAGGTTTATTCATCTGCTAGCTATAAACCCTAGGGGCCAGTAGGAGTAGAGTCATTGCTAGGGTTTGACATGACTGCCGAAAGGTAATAAAATGACCCAAGCAATAGGAAGGACTACCATGGACCTAGGGATAGTTGGTGACTTATGGTCATCATCTTGAGGTTAAGTGGAGTCCAAGGCCACTAACTTGACTTATGGAAGAAGAGAGACTCGACTAGTGAAACTAGTTGGGTAGGTAAAGGACTAAGTCATAAGTGGAACCAAGGATGTTGTGGTGATAATTTGATGCTTTATGTTAGTGCAAGTAAGTTAGTGGAACATTGAACTATCAAGTCAGAAATGATCAAGTGATGCCAGAAAGAGGATGTTTTACCTTAACCTTATAGGGTAGTGTTTGAAGAGTGCCCGTACAGGAGAGTTCACTACTACTAGTCGAGAGTCGACTCACAAGTAGCCACAATGTGAAGCAATCTGCCACCTAGTTGAGTACTTTTATTAATAGTCTAAAGTGCCAAGTCTAGTATAGGTATAGTTGTGCTCAGGTGTCTATTTTGTAACCCCGATACTTACCATATTTAACATAGTTGAGAGAAGTCAAGAGTTGGAAGCCTAGTCGGTGAAGATATTGTTTGAGCTAGTTAAAGCCTAGATTTAGAGCATTTCATGTGACCCCAATGCCTTTAAAAGGAAGGGCTTATAATTTATGAGATTGGTCAAGGTTGAAGGGTAGGCTCACAACTCCGAAGGATAGAACCAGTCTCGAGGTGCATAGCATAGTGCACTAAGTGGAGTTGTAATGAATGAGCCACCCAAGTGATTTTCCATGGCCAACCACTTCCTAATAGTTAACTAAAGTTAGTTCTCCAACCAAGTAAGTAAAGTAGGCATGGCGAAGCTGCGAGTACATCATCCTGATGAGAAGTTAGCATGGTATAGTTATGGTATGGTTGTTAAGCATGAAAAGTGGCTATGGTTCTTTATAACCATAGTTTAGGTGGGGAATGGTTGTCATGAAGATGCTTGTTAGTGTTAGAGGCCAAAAGGCCGAGGTTGTGGTTAAAGAGTTGAGTAAGAAGGGAAGCACGTTAAAGCCCAAGAAATGGGGCCAAGGTATCTAGTCAACTACTAATCCGAAGATACCTAGGTTGGCCCAAAATGCAGTGATACCTTGTAACTCAACTAAGGGCCCCATCGGTGCTCTACGCATGGGGTAAGTTTGGTGGTTGAGAAGCAAATGTACTAGGAACGAGCCCGAGAAACTAATATTGTGCGTGTACGATGTTGGGCTCTAAGTGCATAGAATTGAAGGGACTGAGTGTGTAGGCTATAGGCTCCGAGGATACTCTGAAGGGAGCAACTAAAGCTTCAAGACCTTTGGCTTGGGTAGCATGTCAATAGTTTCATCACCGAGTGTTAGGTGGCCTGAGCCGAAGGGGCATGGATAAGGCCCAAGGGCTGCTAGCTGCTTGAAGGTCTTGGTACTCATGCTAGAGAGGTTTTCTCTTGTAGGCATGTAGGTGTAAAAGGCTCCAGAATAGTGAACGCAATAAGATCATCATGCTCGGGTGGTGTATGGGTATCCTGCCTAGTGCACCAGTATACCTGATGCATGGGGTCGTTTGAGGGGAGCACATTAGAAGAGTTATACTCTAGGGTAGGCCAGGACATTCAATTCTTGGTAGTTCACTCATTTGGAAGAGCCCTAGAATATAGTGGAGCTTAAAGAAAAGTATGCCTTATGGTTATTTCAGTGTATATTGAGATGCCATAGTACACTAGTGACACACTTAGTCTAATGATCGTTAGGAGTTGTTCGATACCAATCCTAGAGTAAGGAACTAATTGTGTAAGCGTTAGTGGACAAGTTTCATACTTGTTAAGCTAGCTTGCACTAAAGGGTTTGGTATAAGAACATGGGTGCGAAACCTAGAGTGGTACTTTTTTTGTGTGAATGTTAACGGACAAGTTTAACTTGTTAAGTTAGTTTACACTAATGAGTTCTGGCATAAAGCAGAGGGTGAAGGAAGTCTATTGGTGCTGAACTTTCAGTAAAAGCCTATTAGTGTAAGGGTAGTGGATAGGCTTTTAAAAGCTTATTAAGTTATCTTTCACAAGAGAACTCAGTGTAGAGTTTATGGTGTAGTTGGAAGGTGATAGCTGGATTTGTTGGGATAGCTTGGAGTAGATTGTCCTTTAGTAGTACCGTGTGCTGAAGGTAGGAACAGCCCATACCATAGTCTTCAAGGATAAGAATTACAATAAGGTGTTCGGGCCGAGCAAGGTCAGGCTAAGGTGGGGGAAACAGTGAGTGGTAACCAAACTATAGTTGGGAGTGAGCACAAAGAATGACATTGGCCATAGTACTTATACGAGATAGGGCCCGACCGAAATGCCCTAAGGGCATTAGTTGGATGAGTCGGGTAGTTTGTCACCAAGTGGGTTATTGTGTGACTGACACCCCTTGGTAGGTTGGGTCGGGATATGTTGGCACCGTATCTTAGTATAATGAGTAAAGGTGGGGAGATTGAATTTGGATGACCAAATTCTCCAAGGTGGGGAGAATGTTATAGCCCTCATAGCAGAATGCTCAGTGAGCTAGGAAAATTCATAAATCTCTAGTTTAAATGCCTTAGTTAAGGGTGAATTAGCAAGATCAAGTAAGTTATTAAAGATTTAGTGAGTTTCGAGTGGTTTATGGCACTAACTTTTGCCTAAGGGAAAAATGGTCATTTTGTACCCCGAAAGGTTGGGACGAGTGCCGGGAGTAAAAATGATGTTTTTAAAACCCAAAAAACAAGTTAGAAAATTTTGCTTAAGTATATAATTACCTAGTTACTATTTGGGGAAAGTGTATTTTTACAACTTTTAAAAACGTTTGGGGAGAAAGGGGAGGATTTGTCTTTAAAACACACTTGGGAGGGCAAATTTCTGGTACTATTCACCCCATTTGCAACCCAATTTCGCAGCCCTCTCTTTCCCTCTCAATTCCTTGCCAAATCTTCATCCAATCAATGATTTCTTGAAGGAATTCAAAGGCTTTCTTGGTACCCAAGTGGGAGGATAGCTTGTTTTATGCTTGTTTTCACGATTTCAAGCTCAAGGAGCGATTTTGTACTTGGGCTACCTTTTGTGCATGAGGTATGGTTTCAATCCATGATTTTGCTTGTTTCTTGAGCTCATTTAAGCTTGGGTCTTGTTGAGTGTTAATTTGGTGTTATATACATTGTTTATGCTTTGGAACCTAGGAAACCTAGATGAGCCTTTGGAATTGAAAATTCTTGGCTTGTGGTACTTGATGCTTGCTAGTTAAGGTGTAATTGAGGTAAGGGATTTATGATTCATGCTTGATTAATGTCATTCATTGCTTGCTTGAAGTAGAATTCATGTGAATTAGTGAATGGTGTTAGTTAATGGATGGCATTGAACATGTTGGACTAGTTGAGTTTCCAAGCTTTGTGTGGTGTTTATGGGTGTTATAAGCTTGGAATGAATGGTGCATTGTGGCCTAGGAAGTGTGTTTTGTAGGTTTGAGGTAACTGGATGGCATCCCAAACTTGTTTGAGAGGCATTGGAAGCCTCAAAAGAGGCTTAGGAGGCATTTTTTGGGTTCAAGGCCTTGGGCTCTAGCGCCTCGGGTGGCAAGCTGTAGCGCCCAGGACCCCATTTGGAGCCCGAAGAGAAATGCCTTCTGGCACCTTAGCGCCAATTCTGGTGCCTAGGTGCCAGCACTCAACAGCATGTGTGCCTAGGTTGTGCATTCGATAGAATTGGAAATTCTTTGGCATAACTTTTCGCTCGGGTGTCCAATTGAGGCGATTCAAGTTTCCACTCGAAGCTAAGAGAAAATACTATCATTTTCATGCCTTTCCTAAGCTTGAGTGTGCTTAGGTTTTTCTTTATTTGCTTTCAAAATGAGGGTAATTTTGGCCACACTAAAGCACCATTAGTTAGGTAAAAGGTTTAGTACCATCGGGAGCCTAATTCAACCTTTGGGTTTGAAGTCCCGATATGGAAACCTTAGTGCACCTAGGTGGGTTCCAAAGAACCTAAGGAATAAGTCCAACCATGGTCATTGCCACTCCACTAGGGTGAACCAAGTAATGGTAGATAGGTATTTGCCTTGAGTGAAGATTTAGTGAACTTGTAGCCTAAGCAAGGTTACTTGATGTACAAGTGAAAGCCTAGTGCACTCTTGGTAAGGGTTTAAAGCGGACACTTAGTGCACAAATAACCTAGGCAAGCCTAAGGACTTGAGGTACTATGTAGAGGCTTAGTACACCTAACGCGTTTCTTAGAACTCAAGCAAGGTGCATCCACCATGTTCACCTGCTCAACAATCAAAGGAAGTTTAAAGTTACTGTGTCGGTAAGCTAAGGCTTACTAGGAGTGAGTTAGGGGCCAGAACTTACTAGGCACGGAATGATGCCTATGAAAAGACTAGGAAGATAAAGGGTTCCAAGGGACTTAAATGTATGTGCATATGTTAGCCTTCAGACTGCAAGCGCACGCAATAGATTTCATGTATCATATATATGTTTGTCTTAAGTATTTTTCTTGCAGGTTGAAAGATCACTTACTGAAAATCGTTGATTCTCACTCTCTTAGTCTTTGTTGTGCAAATATGTTCTATAAAACCGATAACCATTAAGGGTTGTTGAGCTAGACTCACGAACAGGTATATAGTTTATTTGAATCTTTAAGATTCTAGTTTGTGGTTTGCTTGCTGGTTGTGTTATAGTAGTAACTACAGTTGTCTTTTGGCCGACAGAGGCTAGCGAAGCACTAAGGAAAGATTTCGAAGCTTGCCACTGGGAGTTTGCTCTAAGGTGAAAGTTTAGTTATGGATCTCAGTAGATTTGTTTAGTCTATAGTTTTCATACACTAGTTTGCCTTCAATGTTTATGTATGAGTAATATACTCTAAAGTCGCTCTTGGGTGTGAGCATAGTTTGTTTTTGCTTAGATGTTCACACGCAATTGAATATGTATAGTTTACCACATAAATGCTTTGTATGCTTTGACAATTTTGATGTTTGGTTTTAATGAAATGCCATGGCAATGTTTTATGGTTTTATTACCTATTTAATCATTCAAGTCAAAGCATTTACTCATGCATGATTGCATAGTAGGTTAATTAACTAGAAGCATGAAAGTTTTAACTAGTGTGCGCATAATCAATTAGCCAATTACAATTAGTGTGGGACAAGTTCCCATAGGCTTCCTAGGCAGGCCGATGAGGGGCCGTGTCAAAATGGCCCCGAACAGACACCATGCTTACTTATACTAATTCATTTTAACTTACGTCAATTTTATTTAAAATGACTTATTTTTATATTTTTGTCTTTTTTAGCTGTAACCAATTTTATTTGAAAGCTAGTATTATTTGGCTTGCTGTTGTGAAGTAGATTGTGTTGGCTACTTTACTTGTGGTAGCTTAGATCATTTAGCTTGCTATTGTGAAATGGACCATTTGGTTGACGTAGTATATCTACAAGGCTGGATGAGTTCTAGTTTGTAACTTGCCACCAACAAGTGAAGGGTGACCAGCCCTTCTTAAACATTCCTGAGCCATCCCTCTCGATGACGTACTTCCATCTCTGGCCATCAAGTTCCTTGCAACAAAACAACCTTAAGCTAAAGTTAACAAAATCCCCATTGACCAACCTTGGCCTCTAGTTCTTGTTAATTAATTTTCTTTAATGGCCTAAAACTGGCTGGCAGCATTGCCGGCCATGGCCACCACTGCTGGGTCTGGTAGAGGCTCCCATCAAGCTTGGTAGGTAACCACACTCATCTCTCACTCTTATGTGTCTGCGCGAGACAAACCCTAGCTTACTCTTCCTTTTTTCTTATTCCCCTTATTCCCCTCATTAATTTAAGCCATTAGAGTTTGTTTCTTTTATCAATTTTGACCATCAGATCAATCTTGTTTTTAGAATTTCTTTTACCCTGACTTAATTGATGTGCTTACCAACTTTATCTATATATTTAAACAAAATTTCTTTTCTTAATTCTACATCATCAATTTGTTTAGCAATTCCTAAGATTCTTTCATCTTCTTCAGTAACAGCATTAACTTAGATCACATTTAATTGTAAATTATCAAATGTATTTTGAAGATGGCAAGAATCATAACCACAATTGAACCACAACTTTCTAATTCAAATTCTTAACTATCTAAAAGGCCAATTATATTTATTTCTTTAGAACTTTAAAAAGTTATTTCTTCCTGGACTTCTTCAGGTTTACTATCACTATTTAACAAGACTTATAGTAAACTCTTTTTTAAGCCTTCATCGATTTTTAAAGAGTTTATTTTTTTTCTTGTCTTGTACTTATTGGCAAAACATCCCGGTTTTCCACATTTCCAACAAACCATTTGATCTTTTTTAAATTTTCTCTTTCTAAATCTTTTAGAAGGTCCTAGTTTTTCTTCTAATCTTTCAAATCTGATTCTTTTATATTTTTTATAAGATTTATGCCTATTTTATTTTCTAGGCTCATATTCAGAACATGGTCTTGAGATATCGTAATCAAATTGAGAGCAAAATGTACCCATTTCTTCTTCCTGGTAGTTTTTCTCTTTTCACATGTTTTTGCCATTTTATTTTATGAAACATTTTCAAACCAACTTATTTAATTTTTGCTATAATTTGAACATAAGTATAATTTTCTAAATTGGGATGGCCTTGGTTTTTCTCCTTAATATCCATGACTAATTGACCAAAATGTTTAGGTAAACAATGTCTTAATTTTTCTTTCCAAATAGAGGATCTACAATCTTTTCTTTCATAAACTCTAGTAAGGGAAGTATCCTTATACCATTCTAAATTTGATAGAGTTCTACATCTCAAATTTAACTATAATTCACCGTTCTTACTTTCTTTACTTGTTGCATCACTAATGAAATGAGAATAAATAGTACACAACAAAGTATTTATAACATCAGGTTCTCTTGTTTGAATTAATTGGTTTCTATATTGTATTGTGAGAATTTTTCTTGCATTTTTTATCTCTTGTCTACCCCGTTTAGTTAAACACTTTTCCCCTCAATTTCTTAACTAACCTGTAAAACCAGTTTTGATCATTTCTGCTATATCTGGGTTTGAATTATTGACTCATTTGCTAGTATCTATCCCAAACATAATCATATGTCGAATAGTATTTATTATTAGATATTCTGACAAACCATCAATGTTCCATTTTCTTATTAAATCTCCTTTATATTCTGTAAAAGTATAAAGCTCAGAATAATTATTTAATCTTATATCCACTATATATGGTTTTGTTGCAGCATAAGGATGAGGCATATTCCAAACTCTTGAAACATTTTTAATTGGACCTCCTCTCCCCCCTTTAGACTAAAGACAATTTAATTTTAAAGTTTCATATTTTGAGTAATGAATATCAATCAGTTCTTGAATATCTGAATTTTCTCCAATAACATTTATTTAAAGACCCTTTTGTTTTTTTATTTACAGTCTCTTTTAGTTCTCCAGACCTAATTGTCAATTTAGTTATTTGATCAGCTAAATCAATAATTTTATCATTTTGTTTTAATTTAGATTCCGGAAGTTTATTAAGAAAACTTATTGGGGATTTTAATGTTTCTGGCAAAATTTTTGGTTTAAAGACTGAAGCCTTTGTGAGATCAAACTTTTGCTTATCTAAAGATATTTCAATTCTATTCATCTGTTTACCTATAGATTGTAGATAAAGGTTTATATAATTATTCTGTTCCATGATATTTCAGAGATCTTTCCTATCCACAGGTTTCTTGGCAATTTCAGAACTTTCTATATCAAAAGTGTTGAAGGGTGAAACAGATATTTTAATTTCTGCTTCCATTATAACCCTAGTGTTAGGTGGGTGTGGGTATGTAATTTATTTTCGATCTTTAGTCTTATATGTAGACCAAGTTTCTTCCAATACATTTAATGTAGTTTCTTCATCCAATACTATGGCTGGGATAAACTGTTCAAAGAATTTCAGATTCTTCTTAGTTCTCATTATTCTTTTATACCAAAGATATTTAATCCATTTTCTGTCTTCCTTGCTATATGTATCAAAAAACCATTTTTTTTAATCTCATTTCTTTTTGACAAAAAATCTTCACTTAAACTTTAATGGTCAAACCTGAATGGTTCTGTTAAGACATTCAATTGAAAATCTGAAAAACTAGGATTATGAGATCCTATAGATACATATTTTGTTTCTTCTTCTTACTGTCTAGAACTGTGACTTTTTTCTAAGACAACTAGATCAATTTTACATACAAAATGTGAAACTTGTTCTATGGATTCTCTAAATCCTCCTACAAGTTTCTCATGTTTAAACTTTGGAACATAAGAGCAGGAAGCTCTAGAAGGTTTATAGGCAATTCTTGATGGAAGTCTTTTTGGTTCCAATTCTAAAAAATCAATTTTTATAATTCTATTTTTACTAAATCTTATTTATGCTTCACCATTTTCATATTTAACTATTTTTCCTAATTCTTGAGGTTTTAAAGATTTCATGGACTTTTTCATTCTAGAAAATCCATTTTTCTGGAAATTTGATATCTCTCCATTTAATTGGTTTTCGAATGACAACATGACTTTTCTCTATATTAGCTTTTTAACAACAAAGTTTTTCCTCGTGTATCAAATTCTAAAGTCTTAAGCTCAATCTATGTTGTCATTATTTTGTAATAGATTCTATAAATCAAAACAAGATTCTGGGATCCTTCTAACATTTAAAAACCAAATATCATAATATTTGCAATCAAGACTTTCATGATATGAGGATCTTTCAAAGAAATAGTTAAGTTTGAATGACAATTAAAAAAAATTGGTCCATCAAACATACTTGATTCTATAATGCCTAACAAAGAATTAGATAATTTATTATGTCCACAATCTCTTAAGAGAATTATTACAAAAGTGTTTAATCCATTTGTCATTAAAGGTTTTAAAGTAATTTGCGCAAGTCCAACATACAAGTAGTTATAATGATTTTCTAATGATCCTTGATCATGTATTTTGAAAACAATTCAAATTTATGGCATTCTTCCATTATTAGAACAGTCTTTTTTACCGTTTTAATGACATAATTCATTTTGAGATCAAAAGTTCCTTTTTGATGAACATCTCATTTATCCATTTTAGAAATATTCCAATTTCCTAATTTTTTTTCAACATCTTTAATTAATACAATTTGTGAGTTTTTCATTTTTCTATTCCCTACAATTTCTTCTTCCTCTTGTTTCTTCGAAGCAGACCTAGTCAAATTTCTAAAGATTTTATCCATCAGTAACTATCAATTAGTGTTAATATCTTTATCAACTATCTGTCAATGTTTTACGTAATCTTACTGCATTTCCATGTCAACAATGGGTCTTACGGTTGCTACGCAGCTTGGGTAATAGTTTGAAAAGATTTAAACAATAATTTTTAATTACTAATAGGAGAAAAGTTTTGAAATTTTGATTAATTCTTGAATCAAATAAATAAGAAAAAAAATTAAATTTTAGGGACTAGACTGTTCAAAGTAACTTCGGAGGTAGCTTATGTGTGGCGCACGTTAAAACTGGCCTTTTTTTATTATATGTTACCTGGGAAGTTTCAATGAGTACAATATGAGGACTTAATTTCAAGATTAGAGAACTATGCTCAAATTTAATTTTCCATATTTTATAAATATAGTTGAAGCAATAAACATTATTCATGTGACAAATTAATTATACCCTAAAGGTAAGCTACTCTACATCTCAAAGCAAAGCAACATTTCATTCTCAAGAAATGAGGAAGAGAAGATCGAATGAGTCGATGCCGATGTCATCAATGTTATCCTAGCGCCATTGCCTACACACCCACCTACATAGCGCTTTATACTCTCCTCCGCATATGCCCTACAACACTTTGCAGTTCGCACTCCACTTCCCTCTTCCTACCGTTTGCTTCCTATCATTTGTTTTCATTCTTTTTATTTGATTGTTTAAAAGATTAAATGTATTTTAATCCTTATAACTGTCATTTATTTGTAATTATTGCCCAATTTAATAATATCCAATTTAGAGCTCCCTATTTAGTGGTGTCACTGCTAATATAGGATTCTTGAAAAGGCAATTTCATTTCCGTAAACTATCTTTTGTTCCCAGATCAGCAAATACATGTGCTGATGCAATAGCATTATAGTGTAAGAAGGAGATGAGCTCTCTAGAGTGGATTGTTAGTCGCTCATCGCCTTTCTTGAGTTCTCTGTAGGAGCCTCCCTGATGCTTAAAAAAGTTCTTGTTTCTTAGCCCCAAAAAAAGAAAAGTAATTCTCTTAAGATGGAAACGAAATTCTAAATACAATTATTGAGTTCTTTAGCCCATTAATTTAGCGTATTCATTTTTCAATGGAGTAGAGAAGCTTTAACAATAACAGAAACATGTTGGATTCGCAAGTTTGAGGACTCAAGTATACTATAATTAAAAGTTTGACGCTGACACAATAATGAACATGAAGAACAATAGATAATTATTACTCGGATTCTATATATACTACTCATACTAAGTTTTTCTATGCACAAACTTTGAAACATTATACATAGGTCCCAAAATTGAATGTTAAATAAGAACTGCTAAGCTCTGTTATAGGTGTATAACTTTAATTACATACTCCCTTCATCCCAATATGTTTACATCATTTGGTTTTGCACGCAAACCAAGGTGTGCAGCTGTTTTCCTTCCTTTTTTTTTTCAAGTTTGCCCCTTATTTTCTCTTTGCTTGTTAACTATCTCGGTAGCTCCCTCCATTGCCCTTCCCTTCGTTGTTGACCTCATTGGGGAACCAGTTGGTTCTTATCGTACATCATGCAGTCCCGGGTGAATGGCGCTAATCATGGAAGTTAGGTCTGCAGTCCTCGTTTTGTTATGTCCATCGAGTCTGTCATGACCATCAGGTCCATCGTTGTCGTTAGGGATGGGAATTGGGTGGATCGGGTCAGGTTTGGGTCAAGTCATTTAGGTTCAGGTTTAATCGGGTTAGCATGTATTCGGGTCTAGGTCGGGTTATTTGGGCTTGGGTTGATTTTGGGTTGAGTAGATTTTGGGTTTGGGTTTGGTTAGGCCGGGTTTATTTGAGTTCGGATCCAATCAGGTCAAATTATCGGGTCTTATACCAGATTCAACTTGATTATCGGATTTACTCGGTTCACTGATACATAAGCCGAAATCGCTAAATTGATTCAGTTTTTTTGTTTAATTTTCATTAAAATTTAATTTAACTAGATATGAAAATAGTATAAAATTTATGAAAATATATTAATATATAATTTATTTAATAAAATACTCCATCTATGTCAAGTTCTTTGTAATATTCACTATTTAACAATTAATCTATGATTTTTTATTTTCAATATTTTAGTATATAAATTAACAATGATTATATTAAATAATAAATAAAGAACTATAGTTTCTAAAAACATACTTTCTAAATTTTTTTCAAACAAATAATCTCCCTCCATCCCATTTTCTTTGCTCCATTTAAATTTTCTGACTAGTTTGACATGAATTTATTTATATTATTATTTATTAAAAAATTAAAAAAAAATATATTTAAAAATTGCAGATCTTGATTTATTATTCATGTATAAAATGGTTTATTTATATATTAAAATGTTGAAAAAAAAATTATATATTAATTATTAAAATACGAATGGTGCAAATAATTCGAGATATAAGGAGTAATATGAATAAATTCAATTCAAACTATTCAAAAAAAGTCAAATATTTCAAAGAATATGAGACAGAAGCGATACTATAATTTCTAAAACCTAATTATTTTTATCTCTATATCATTATTTCACTAATCATTTCCCATAGTTCTCACTCGTTCGCTCTACAAGACAAAACAGATTAGCAGAATAGAAGAAACTCATTGACATATGTTAAATCATAATTTTTCTAAAGTCTTTGCTGACCATATATTTTATATTAATATAAGTTAAAATCGGGTCTTGTCGGGTTTAGTTATCGGGTCATTTCGAGTTCAGGTCAGGTTGGGTTTGAGTTTGGGTTTTCTCGGGTTTCACTTTAGTCAGGTTCGGGTTTGGGTTCAGGTCGGGTTGGGTACAGTCAGGTTCGGGTCGTTGACTTTTCTGGTCAAATCGGGTCAGGTCGAGCTTGAGTTCGGGTGAGTTAGGTCAGGTATTCGGGTCAGGTCAAATTTTACCATCTTTAGTTGTCGTCCTCGATCCATCGTTTTTGTCAAGTGCGTCGCACCAGTCACGTATGTCGCTACCATCTCGATATGTTACACCCATCGAGTCCACGGTCTACGATCCTTCAAATCGCTTCCATACAATCCTTCGATCTGCCGCCATCCACGATCGGGTCTCATCCTCGATTGCACAATCAGGTCTCATCCTCAATCTCCATCATCATCAATCACGCTTCAGTACTTCAATCGCCACCATTGCCTCCTCGTTCCACTACAGCTCTTGATTGTCGCCGTTCTCAATCACTGTTGTCCTTGCTTTTTCGATCTCCCATCCCACAACTGAACCAATGATGGGAGGAGTAAAATTGATTTAGAATTTTGGCAAGAATTGGAAAGGGGTATATTTGACATTTGGGTTAGTAAAACTTATCAAAAGAGAAAATTGTATAAAGAATATGGGACAGAGAGAGTAGTATATAACTAGGTGGATAGGCCGTGCATTGTTGTAGCTATTTGTTATCTAGAGATCAATTGTGAAAAAGCAAAGTTTAGGGATCAAGAGAACAAAGACTTTCAAATAGAAGGAATTAATTGTCAGAAAGGAGAATTTGAGGACTATAACAGAAAGATATGATTTCTAAGGGACCAATTTTGGAATAGTTTAACTTTCTTGGGCCATTTACTGTTCATTTGTTTGGGCCAAGTTCCTGCTACTGTTCATATACAGTTTCTTAAACTATTTGTTAGTGTATACGAGGTATATTTTAACCCGCATGTTATAGTGTATATTTGTTTTCTGATAAATTTAACATTAAAACAAATATCAACAATAGATAAATAAAAAACTTTCACCTATAAATTTATGTTCATTAATTAATATTTTACTTGATTTTAATTTTAAGCAAGACTCTCTTCATTTTATTTTCCCATCATTAAAATGATTAATTATGAAAGCATAATACTGCAAAACATAAAAATGTGAGTATTTCAAAATGATGAACTTTTTTTGTCATTAAAAAACAATTCACTAAAAACTTACACCTTTTATCAACTCAAATTCTAATTTTTAATGTCAATGAGAAATTATTTGAAAAAAATCACTTTTAATTTTAGTAATTATGGATCCAACTACTTTATTAAACCATAATGCTTCCAGAGTAAATAAGTGATGCTACAAATATCAATCATTAATAATAAAAATATGTAACTAAAATATAAATCTGTATTTAAATTATGTTAACCAATTAACAGTTGCTGCTTCAGGTTCCAATCAGATCTAAATTGGGAGGGGTCGAAATTGGACTCTTGGGAGAGAGATTGAAGAGAGAACAAAGAGCAGAATCGGTGGATGGAGAGAAATTCAGAGGGATGATGAACACATATGAGGGAGAGAAACGGTGAATAGAGTGCAGAATTGGAAAGATCAGTAAAATAGCCACTTTTCTTAATAAACGTCCAAACCTAAGTGTAGCGAAATCCCTGGGACCGAGAGAGGAGTACATAAAATATAACAAAAAAAAATTTAGGGACGAAGAGAGTGAATTGAAATAATTTAGTTAAGTACTCCTTTATTCTAAATTCTTTGTATCATTCACCTTTTAGCAGTTAATTTATAATTTTTTATTTTCAACATTTTAGCATATAAATAAAAAAAATTATATATAAGTGATAAATTAAAACCTATATTTTTCAAATATAATTTTTAAATTTTTTTCTAACAAATAATAATATAAATAAATTCAAGTCTAATTAGTTAAAAATGAGATGTAGTGAGTAATTATTAGGCTAAAGGACTTAAACGTCCACGGTCAAACTTAGAGATTGAAATGGGGGGAATTACAACTTGAGAGGCTGAAATCGCTTTTTATTTAAAAGAAACTTTTGAAAATGGGTAAATAACAATACAGGCCCTCAGAAACATGATCACTTTGTGGGAAGCAGAACAAACTTCAAAAAGATTCGATTGTGTCCGGGAAAAAGCAAAAGAGGAAAACCAAAATCAGTGGAACTGCTTACAAACAGTTATTTGCACAGTTCATTTTCACGCCATTTAGAACATAGTTATATAATTTTGTCTTAGCAGGTGATTAGATTAGGCCCTTTATTTTGGTTCTTTCTTTTGGCGATTTCTTGTACTAATGCCAATTTTTTTGTCCTACATGTATTATAGTTTATTTGTTAAGGCTTTACATATACATATATATACAGAGCAGTTTCTTGCCAGGCCTTGAAATGTTGAACTTTGGCTTAGCTTAAACAAATTGGTGTTGGATTGTTGGCTGCCCTTCCTCAGCTAAGTTTTTTTTTTTTTTTGTGAAGTCTCTTTTTTTCTAGGGTTAATTATAATTTACCTCCCAAGTTTATGTGATATTACACTTTGTTCCTCCTATTTTAGAAATATACTCTTATCCCCTACATTTATTGACACTATTCGACAATAATTTCTGAAACCTTAATTTAAACTATACAGTTTTTTTATCTTTTAGTATTTTCAGTCTATATAAAACTTTTTTATAGTAAATAGGTATTGTAAATTATCATTTGTTTTTTATAAATGTAAAACAGTTTTTTAAGAGAGTAAAGTGTAAGATGGGGGCAAAGTACATATTATTCAAAAATGAAAAGGAAAAGTGTAACATCACCTAAATTTTTGGGGTCCAATTGTATTTAACCCTTTTCCTATCCTTTGTAACTCTCTCTTGGAGTTGTACTTGTACCCCACCATGTTCCCAATTAAAGAAAATTACATAATTTGCCTTAATTTAAATTACTCTCTCTATCCTAAATTGTTTGTACCATTTTTTAAGTGATTAATTTAAAATTATTTATTTTAAACATTTTACTATATAAATGAAAAATATTTAAATATGAATAATAAATCAAGACCTATAGTTTTTAAATATATTTTTTAAATTTTTTTTTAACAAATGATAATGTGAATAAATTCAAATCAAACTAATAAAAAAAGTGAAATGAAGCAAATAAAGAGTATAACTTTATAGAAACAAAATCAAAACTCAAACTTTAAACCAGTTTTCAAATTAGTTTTAGGCCTTCCAAGATATAGTAGTTCAACCTTTAGAGGGAATAGAAAACAAGAAGGAACTTATTTTTCACATTCCTTCAAAGGAAATAGAAAACAAAAAACAATGATGACGACAAAGAGCCAATCCATTTTAACTTAAGTCAACTGATTTATTTTTTACTTTTATATCTTATTTTCCTAAAACTAATTTCATTTGAAAACCAATGTTATATAGATGCAATAATCTATTTAAAAATAAATTTTCATGATCTTTTTAAATTTTTATGATTTTTTTAATGCTTTAAACTAAAAAAATTCACAAAAATTTAGTAAGATTACAAAAATTACATTTTTAATAAATTATTATAACTACATAATATTGACTATTAATTAAATTTAATTTTAGCTAAAAAAATTATAAGAATAAAAATAAGTCACTTTAAAGTTAATTAACTTAAATTAAAACGAACTGGTTGAAAATATTTAGGATGTAATAAAGTAAAATTGTAACACAACAACAAGAGGAAATCGGACTGCAAATGCTATATATTATTCCAAGACAGAACCTTTTTATCCAACTTTCTGCCCAGGTGAGAAGTCCCAGAGGAAATCGGACGGTGGAGGAAGCCCAACAGGGGCGACCTGAGAACACATCGAAGGCACTGAAAATGTTCACGGGTCGAGATCCCGTGAGAATGGCCGCATGTGATCTCAGGCCGCTCCCGCTGGGCAGCTCCGCCTAAGCTTTCCCTCTTGCACCTCTGTGATTCTGATCCTGGGATGTGGGAATCATTTGGTGTTTTTATCCCACGCGGTGGTCCAGTACATCGACTCAAAATGTAGTACACAACCCAACGGCAAAGAGTACTGCTCGCAAATTGCAAGAGCGTTTCAAGTTCTTATTGGTTACAAGCAAGTACAGTTTGTACTGCACAATTGTAGTTTTAGGGAGAAAGCCTTTTCGTCTCTTTTACGTTAAGTTAACATGACTCTTTTTTTTTTTTTTTTTTTTTACTTAGAATCGGTATATAAATAGGGTAGAGAAAATTATCTTAATACACATGGAGAAAGTAAAATGGATTGAAAGTTGACATGAGTATAAACCAACGTCTTTCCCAAGTGGTAGAGAGCTGTGGTTTTTACCAGGAGGTTTAAAAGTTAAATTTCTCAATCTTTCTTCGCCTTACTCTCATGTACTAAAAAAAAGGAATTTAAAAAAAATTAAAAAGAAGTTGACATTAATGACTTTTAACATGCTCTACATTCTCAAAGATAGAAAATTGACCTAATTACAGAAATAATTGAATGAAAAAAAAAAAAAAAGGTATCCAAGCTGCACACATCTTCGATGGGCCTATCTGCATGGAGCGCCTTAAATGAAAGGCCCAAAATTATTAGACCATTCTTTTCTCAAATCTAAATTTCAAGGGGTTAAATGCACCTATGGTCCTCAATCTTTAGATACTCTTTCACTTTTTTCCCCAACATTTACTTTGTTCTACTTTCCTTTCTAACGCGATTAAAATATTTCATTTTTTCCCCTTGGATGGAAATGTTATGGTAGACAAAAATTATAGAAAATCTTAGGGGTAGTTTGGTATAAATTAAACGAATTAAAGAGTCCACTGTTGTGGCTTGGTCAAAGAGGGTCAATAAATTAGGGATGAAAAACACCTTGGTCAGTTAACTTAATTACAAAATGTGCCACTCATTAATTCTTTTCAATCTCATCTATATTCTCTTCTCCCATCTGGACATAACAGAGGCGCTGCTTCTCCTCATCGTGCTCCATGAACTGAGCACTTCCCCGCGGTGTTATCGAATCCTCCGACTGGTCTGACCCCTGAATTTGGTTCCCTGTCACCCCATATAACTTCTCCCAGCTACGTTGGACGACTACCGCCTCCGTTTTCCAACTACAGCATCTTCTTCGAAACACCTTCCACCGTCTACCATTGTCAACTGCATTTCGATACTTGATTTGCTATTTCCGACCTCGTGCCTACGTCATTTTATAATATTTCCCGTGTTTTCCCGCCAAATCATTTTTTATTTTTTTATATTGGGTCACTTTAGATTTCAATTCATTGCTATACTAATGTATTTTACTTGCCTATATACTGCGAGCTTACACTGACTCCTAGATGTCTGTTGTTGTTAATGTGTAAACACGATATATATTTGACCTTGTCTCATTGGATATTGCTGATTGGAGGTTCTTTTCTTGTTGTACTCAATTCATGTTTCTCATCATTGCCTAGACTCAATTTGACTGACCAGGTATGAATTTGCTTTTTGCCCACCTCTATCTACAATGTTATTGTTCATTCTAGTTGCATTTGCACTATAAATCATTACAGTTCCCACAAGTATTGGTATGCATTGCTTGCCAATTGATAAATCATTACAGTTCCCGCAAGAATTGTATTCTTTGATAAACGATCAGCAGTGTAATGTTTGTGTACTTCCATGTGATGTTGTCTGCCCATATAATGTTTGATGGCTATTTTTGTTCCAAGATTTATGAGCAGGCAGGGAGATTCTCATATGTGAAACGAGTTCTCTATGGCTAGTGACACTGCAAAACATGATCGCACTTTGTAGAATCACGCCACCATCATAGTCTTTTGCCAAATAGCGACTGATGCTGTCCAACACGACCTTGTTAAAGGGGGGGACATCCAACGAGGACAAGTTGGAGCATAATTAAAAACCTGTTTTTTCAAGAGACCTGTAGGGCGTATAGTGTGGGTCAATTCAAGAACAAATGGCCACATCTTAAATGACAGTACAATACATGGAAGTGGTTATTGGGATCAACGAAAAGGCTGGGATACTACCTAGAAACTGGTACAATTATGGCAGATAATGAGTGGTGGGAAAGTCGTATACAGGTAACCGTTAATAGATCCCAATACATGTTCACTTAAAAGTGAATCTGAGCATGAATGTGTTAATAGAATGTTTTTTTTTTTCTATTCTCCTGGAACAATCCTAAGGTTGCTGCCATTAGGTTCAAAAAGACGGCAAATTGGCAAGATTTCTTACTCCATGGGTTGTCTTTGCAGCCACCTGCAGATATTCCACAGTCTTCTGTTGCTATAAGTGGGCAACATCCGTTGCACACATTCACTCCACCTAGGTGATCCCCCAATGTCGGATCTTCTAGTCCATCCATGTCCTAGACAGTACAAACAAGTCCTTGAGCATTACGAGCTACTAGAAAGGCAGCTCAAACAGATAATCGGGCACCCAACCTTAACAACTCACCTTCGGCTTCGACCCCTATTGGATCATAATGTAGAACTTCACATCAATCAGTGGGCTAATCTGCACAGCTTAAGTGTTATGCTTTTACTAGGAAGCAAGGGCAAAGTTCATCGAGGAAACGTCTGCAAACAAGCTCCCCCGACCATGCAATGGCTGTTACTGAGTGGCTCTCACTTTTATAGGTTAATTAGGATTGACTGGATTCTACATCTGCCACATCAAAACAGTACGCTTATGACACCAGCATAACTAAATGCTTGGAGGTAGTGTCTTCTTTACGAGGCATAACTAAAGGCAATGATACATGGATTGATGCATCATCCATGTGTGTTTCAGAAAGAGGGTCTTCAAAAGTGTTTCATCAATGGCTGTCGGACACCAAAGATTAAGGTTAATTAGCTTTGGAAAAGATTGAGTGTAAGAAATGACGTAGGAAGCTTTGACATATCTGCCATATGAGCTATTAGTATGACACAACTTTGTGTTGTCATTATAAAGATGTTATCTTTTTTCTACGTCATTTGTACCTTTATTATTGTGTATGTCCAACGTCTTGCGGTGTAAACTTTTCTTACAGGTGTTTTCAGTATTAAGTAATTATGGATGTTATTTGTGTTGGTAATGCATACTGAACTGCCCTTAGTTTTTATGATCATAAAGCATACTGCATTGTTGCATCCTAATGTTACTTTACTATAAGCCACATTTAATTCCAAATTGTGGATTCACATATGAACAGGGCATGGATGGTGCAATAGGTGTTAGAGATGATGGGGAACCATTGAGCCCAGATGTAGTTGGAATTAATGCCAATATACCATGGGACTCCCCCCCAACACACCCCCCACAACACTGCCAAGGTCCTGACCGATACCGGTAGTTATGTATCAAATACAACGCCTACATCATCGTTTGGTTATGTTGTATGGAGTAGAGGTGTTAGCGAATTGAGCTTTAATTGACCTATTTAAGGTTGAGCTCGAAATTACTATTAATGAACCGGGCCTTTCGAATTTTGAGCATGAACTCAAGCTAATTATACCATTTGAATCCCTTATCGAATCGAGCCCGAACATGTTAGTGTTTCATTCGATAGGTTTTTTGGCCTATCCAACCCTATATAATATCAAAATAAATAATATTAATATAAATATTAAAATTATATAATTAACAATTAATACACATTAAAAACTAAAAACCTAAAAACTAAAGGTAAAATGCACCTGGATCTCTCCTCAGCATCAGCCATTAGTCGTCGAAACTCTCTTGTCTCAACCAACAGGACAACCAGCAGCCCCTTCTCTTAGTTCACTTTGCTCATTCGACGATTTCACGATAGGCTTCCACAATTCAGCTCCATCAACACTCCGATAAGACTATTCGCTCAGGTAGCTCCGTCCATGACAACATCGATCTCCTTCATCAGATTCTATGATCAGGCAGCTTTATCCACGATTCACCGATCCCCTTCATCAGATGCTTTTAATCAGGTTGTTCTATTCCTCCAATGGTGTTACGGTGGGTTATCGTCCATGATTCAGTGCCTTCGTAGTCTACCACACTTTCTCCCAACCGCTGACTGTTATGCCAACCTCCTCAGTTTCCTGCCATCATTGATCAAGCCTGCATGCCGATTCGTCCAGGAACTTCGAATCCAGCAGCCTCTTCCACAGGCAGGCTGCCCATGCACGTTGAACTTAAACCTTTCAAACATTCAAAACAAGTTTGAACACCATCTCAAGCTGAGCTCAAGCATTATTTCCCTGAGCTCATTGGGCTCAAGCCCAAACCTGAGCACCCATCAAAGTAAAATGCGGGCTCGAGCTCGGCTCGATAACACCCCTAGTCTGAAGTACCAACTTTGTTTGCATGGGCACAATCGTTACAAAATCCATCATTTTAATGACGCGCACCAGTTCACCATGAGAAGCTATTCACCGATACTTAGTGTTTGTTGCATCTGATGGAGAGTGGAAATGAGTTCTATGCTTGGATGTAGATGACCCATAAATGTGTCTGGGACCTCTATACTAACTTGTGGGATAACCACCATCTTCGGGGGTCTCGGAGCATAGTTGCCTATGAAAGCCTAGCCATGTTTCTCACTATGTTAGCATATGGATGGAAGTACTATGATGTTTGTCAGGTTTTTGAGCATTCGATAGATACCATATGCAGATGGTTTAGAAAGGTCTTGAGGTTAATTATGTCATTGGTCGAGAAAATTGTATTACTGAATGACACAGATTTTAGAAGGCCACACTTAACTGTGATAAGCCGTTGGAATGAGGAGTTCTTAGGTGCCATCGGCGCAGTTGACGGTACATACGTATATGGTATATATACAGGCCCTAATAGGGAATATTATCGGGGCAAGTCGGCTATACATCACAGAACGTACTAGTTGCAGTGAACTTTGATATTTACTTCAACATGTGTTTACTGAGGTGCCCAAGAATGCTCATGACAGTTTAGTGTTGTGTATATGCATTAACCGGCCAGGTCCTAACTTCCTAAAAGCACCACCTGGTAAGAGTTTAAGCGTGAATGATCTCACTGTCGCTAAACAATTTGGTTTATTGCATTTGACTCCATAAAAAAAATCAATGCCATACCTTTTCTTGTAGGTTGCTACAATTTGGTGGACTTTAGGCACCTGAAAATGGAAGGGTTTCTAGCCTTGTATAGAGGTGAACGTTACCATCATAATGACTTTCATGGATCTATGACAAGGGGGCACGTGAATTATTCATTAGGCACATGTATTTTTGCGCAATGTGGTAGAATATGTTATCGAGGGCATTAAGGGAAAATTCCTAATATAATCCGGTTATGATGATTTGCCCAAAACATACAAAAAAAAAATATTGATTATTGTGCATTGTACAACTACATAAGACAACATGAAAGTGAGGACTCAGATCAAGTTATGTACAACACACATGGGTCTTACGTTCCAAACAGTGTTGTGCCAAGTAAAGAATGATTAGAAGATGAAGACTTGCAAGCTAAAACATTGTCAATGGTATGCATCTGTGATGATCTAGCCACTGCACTTTGCTTGTCATAGGGTACATGGCCGTGACACATTATTTTGGAGGTGCACTTAATGTTATATTTTGGTTCTATTGGCCCTTACTATTAGACAAACGATTAGCTTTTTATTGTTAATCGTATTGGGGCTAAGTACTAGACGCATTACTCATTGTGTATGGATTATATGTGCTAGGAAGCACACTAATACTAACAATGTAGGCACATTTCATCATAATTATGACACAACACTTCTATAACTAGAGACGACACACATCAGCACAATTATAACCTTTAATAGCTGACCACAAGGGTTCCAAAAATATATAACCGCTTCCATGATGTCATTATAAATGATAACACAACATGGCATAAGTACACTGCCAATAAAAAAAAACTGGGTGGCCGATGATGTTCAAGCCCCGTAATCATGGGCAGTGCAAAAGAGCAACTTCTATCCCATTTGTTCTACAATTACACAAATAGTACGAGTACACAGATATATCCAAACTGGATGAGATACCACGATTACTGTCACAGCAGGCCAAGCTTTATCCGAATCCATGCCAAGCATACTTTTGCGTCCTTGGTTCTATTAATAAACATATCACATGCTTTGTCTTTTCTGATAAGGAAAGCGGCTGCATGTAACTAGAATAGATTACCCTTTCTAAAACTAGGCAACTAACCAACAACTTGCATAACATGATCTATGCTAGTCGACTTAACACCAACAAAAGCAGCAAATGATGTTGATGCACCAGACTTATCACTTGCATAAAAACATACGAGTGAACATAGGTACTGTATGCTGGAGGAGTCGGATAGGATCTGGATCACATTGTCATCAGTCAGAACTCGGTCTTTTAATGGAAAAAAGTTGTTCCTAGTATTCTGGGATGCATGAGGGGATTTAGCAAACAAGGCCTCCATTTGGTGGAGGTCAAGGAAACATTTTTTTCGTAGTTCAACTGCTTCCGGGTGATCCTGAAAGAAATGACATACATAAACCATTATATAGTAAAAAATGTTACCAAGTGAACAATGACTTACAATTTTCATCCTTTTTAATATTACATGAAAACAATAACCAGAAAAGTCCATTGCAGTGCCTTAATGTAGCAAGCCCACCAATCATTGTTGGCGATTATATGCTTGGTCTCCGCATCCCATTGCCATTCATCAAGGAACTAAGCATGGTAATCTAATGATCGTAATCTCACTACAAAGTGTTCCATTTGTGTTGGAGGTAATGCAAGTTCCATGGGTACCCTGTCTCATTCCTCATTTTCTCAGCAACAAGTTTCCAACTAGCCTTGGTTAGGTAACTACTGTCATTCAGTCCTTTTACGAACACTTAAGTCACAAAAAAAAAAGGTGGGTGTATAGGTTTGAACCCACCCCAGATAACCATATATGGGGTCATCAGGCCATTCACTCTTCTTTCCCCTGTCCATTCCTGTACGTGCTAATGAAATTCATAACAATGTAAACCACAACTGGGAAGAACACTATTTAAGTGAAGTTCTGCCGCAAGTTAATGAAGATATACATTTTTCGTAATCACAAGATGTCAACAACAGTCTTAATAAACCTCAGCATCATAATAACCTTGCACAATCATTTGGTATCATATGAATTAATACACCCATCTAATGGAACAATGACCATGATATACAATTGACCACCCAAGGAAGACAAACATACCCATTTACCAAATTTATAAAAGGTGAAAAAATTAGGAAAAATTAAAAAGCCAAAAAAATGGTTCAGCCAGAAAAACATAGGGCAAATATTATGAAAAGATGTACGTACGAGGTCGGATATAGCTCTAGCAAGTACTAGAATGTAGTTGACGAAGGCGGATGGCGGAGAATGCTTTCGAGAAGATGTTGTGGCTGGAAGATGGAAAAGGCAGTCATCCAATGTAGCAGGCAAAAGCTGTAGAGGGCTAAGAGGAACAAAATCCTTGGGTCAGGCCGGTCGGAGGACCCGATAACATCGTGGGGAGGTGCTCAGTTCATGACGCATGGCAAGGAGAAGCAGTGCCTCTGTTATGTCTGGATGCGAGAAGGGAATGGAGATAAGATTGAAAAGAATTAATAAGTGGCACATTTTGTAATTAAGTGAACTGACCAAGGTCTTTTTCATCCCTGATTTACTGACCTCTTTTGATCAAGCCACAGTGGATTCTTTAATTCATTTAATTTATATTGAACTGCCTATCAATTTTCACTCCTAAAAACTTTTTTTCTCCCTACATCCTAAAACTTCTTATTTGTCAATTTAACTACCATACTTACTGAGCTCTGCAAGTCCTCATTCGCCCTATTGGATCCGTTGCCAATGCTCTATCCTCAATTGAGTTCAATTGTTACAAGACAAAATTTCAGTGTTCAACGATCTCTCTTCTCCTACCATTTCATTTTTCTTTCATTCTACAAGAAAAATGCCCAAAGAATCAATATTTGCTCCATCATCAATTTGGGACTTCGTCATCAGCTAGTTATCACCGACTGCCATAACTGCTTTTTCCAGATCTCCATTCATGCTCCAATGCCTCGAATCCATCAACTTCTATGCCTATAGATCTTATAAGGCAAAGAAATGGCACTCTAGAGATCTCCAATGTCCAATTGTACTCCTGGTCAAACTCATCTTCTCTTGCTGGTAACATTCCCTAATTTGCTCTCCTACATGATCTACAATGATTAGGTCTGGATTCTTTAGCAGTGTATAATACCTAGCATATGGGTTCTCCAATAAATGGGAAAAATAATGTTGATCCATGATGAAATAGATTCATTTCTCTGATTAGGACAAGAAACCGAAAAATCCAAATTCAATTTCTTGGATCTAGACTTGAATAGGTTAGATAGAATCGAGAATCTCTAGTTCTTTCTCTTGAAGGAACTAAAAGTTTCAAAATTGGTAGTGGTGGAGGTTATGCTGTAAGTTAGACCAAATTGCAAAGTACTATATGGTGATGAGCGTAAGAAAAGGGCTTGGCTGATGGTTGTGGCGGTAGAGTAAGAGAAGGTTTTCTTGCAAAAAAGAGAGATGATGGCGGCAAATTTGACAAATAGGAAACTCTTAAGGTCTTTAGGGGGAGAGAACAAGCTTTTAAAGATGAAAATTGAAAATTTTCCTATAATTTCTGTTTATCATAATTTTTTCTGTCCAAGGAGGGGCAAAAATAACACATTCTAATTGCGTTAGGGATGAAAGTAAAACAAAATAGACTTTGGCTTAAAATTTAGTTTTTCATTTCTCCCTTGGTCTCCTTTTCATGTACTAAAAAAAATTCTAAAAGAATTAAAAAAAATTTTGACACAGCTAATGGCTTGTAAGATACTTTACATTTACAAAGATAAAAAAAATTGACCTAATTATAGAGATAGTTGAATGAAGAAAAAACAAATTCAAGCTGAACACCTCCATTGGACCTATTTGTATAGGCACCTCATCCTCAACATATGTGTAGAAAATCATATTTTCATTTATGAGAAAATGATAATATGAGAAAATAAGCATTCCACTATTCATCAAGTAAAATTGATTTAGGTAGTTTGAAATTATTAACTTGTTGCATAACAAACTTATATCATTATTTCTTATAGGAAAATTTTCATATATCGTCTACAATTTGCTTAAACCTACATTTACCCTTGTATATTTGGAACCTACACCTACCCTTTATCTCTTGTTTATGGCTTATGGCTTCTCTTGCTTTTGGCATTGTCTTCCCCATTGTATGAAAACATCAACAATGAATGGCAAAATGTTAACTGAAATCTATGTTTGGGTATTATTGTAATAAATTGTTGCTGATTCGTTCTTACACATAAAATAGAGCCACAATTTGATGTACTAAATCATAATTGTCATGTAAAATAAAGCCACTCATTAGTGTTAACTGCAATCTACTGTTTAGATTCTATTGTAATAAATTATTGTTGGTTTATTGTTATGCATAAAATAGAGCCACAATTTGATATATTGGTTCGTAGTTGTTGTATAGAATGCCTTCAAGTAATGTCAATCACTGCAAAGTGGAAGTTCAGCTATATGAGAACAAGATAGATGGTTATGGGTGTCAATCTGCTATTAGGATTGATGAATCAAAAAGATCCAAACAAATTATATTATGCTTATGCTGAAAAGAAATACGTAATTTAGGATTGGTTATTGCCAACTAATGCAAACAGGGGGGACAGAAGTGCTTCGCTGGACAAACTTCAAGGAGCAAGAAAGTTATAAGCAATGTTTTATGGCTCCTACTTTTGGTTTAGCAAAATGAAGTTATGGTTTTAGTTAATTTTTTTTTAAAATTACATAAGCTTAAAGGTATGATACTAAGAATAAGGGAATAACTAATTATGAGCTTATTGTTCAATGAATTTGTCATTGTTGTTGTGATTAGGGTTTTTTTGAAGTTATTAAAATAATATATTATTTGGTAGTTGAATTTACCGCTCCTTGGTATATTAATGTGTAGTTAAAATGTAAATGTAAAGTATCTTGTTGTTGTATAGACTTGAGACATTGATGATTGAAGTGTGTTTTTGCATTGTGGTCATAATTATTTTATTTCAATATGTTTTCCGGCATATATTTAAGCATATAGTTATCATGTTTTTAAGAAATACATACAGCACCTGAAGCAGAAAGTGGAAGAAAAAACATACAAGCTATTGATAAATGTTAATTTTGTGGTCATATATGTTGACTTTTTTGTCAACTTTCACCACCATTTTCTACCTCACTACTCAATATTTTTGGCCAATTCTTGCTTTGATCCTTCATTTTGAAGATTGGAGAAGCGAATCGTAGCATTTGAATGGCACCGAGACAAGCGGAATGAAAAATAGGCTTGCGAAAGTCAAATGGATTTATAACTGTGAGGTTTAGGCCCCAGGAGTGAGGCCTAGGCGCCACAATTCAAAAGGTAGCTGCCTAAAAAATGCACCTTGGAGGCCTAGGTGCCAATTGAGGCCTAGGCCCCAGGCACCTGCGGGCCTGGAAGCCTAGGCGCCAGAACACCCCCCTCCTGAGGCCTAGGTGCCAAGCACCCAGGAAAGTATTCCCCTACCTCAAATTTGAAGCTAAGCTTGATATTGGCCAAGGGTTTCTATCCAAATAGGTTGGTAAAGTGAAAAGGACACCTCCAAGAGTAGAAAAACCTAGAACCTAGCAAAATAATGGATTCTTCATCTTCATCTTCTCATCTTAGACTTAGGTTTTTCATCACTATTTCTTGTATTTCTTCATCTTCCTTGGGAGCACTTGTGGATTCTTGCTTGGAAAATGCTTGGAGGACTTGAAAACTTGTAGGAGCCTTGAGGAATCAAGCATCTAGAGTCTATTAGGTTCCTTCTTTCCTTGTTTTATTTTGTATTTAGACATGGATGCTCTTTTATGTATTTTTATGTGTTTATGTTTAGTTTGATTATGGAGTAGTTTTCTCTACACTTTCTATGGTTGTAGCTACTTGAATTAATTATGTTGGTTAGATTAATGGTTATTTAACTTTGGTTTTTCTCCATTGCTTGTTTACTCTTTTCCTTGAGCTTATTGTTATGTTGATTGATTAAGTGCCCTAGTCAATTGCACCTTAGATTTCTTTTAAATTCTTGAAAAACATTAAAAGGAATTGAAACTAAGAGAAGAGTATAGTGGCCATGGGCTTGTTGGGAGACTAGTCTAGGACACTAGGTGAAGGTAAATTGAATTTGTAATACCCCTCTTGAATTAGCAATTTGGATGAGAGTCCATTCTAGTATAAGCTTGTGAAAGTTACCCTTTCACTTGAGAGATATCTTATTCAATCTATTTACACACGCCTCGTGCACTTGTGGATTAATGGTTTCAAAATTTCACTACAGCTATCATGTGTTTGAGAAAATAAAGACTAAGAATACAATTATGTGATGTTGTGCATTAAGTGCTATGGTAATTGAGGAAAATGTCCTCCACTCAGTAACTATTTTCCATCATTTCTATAAGTGTATTTGCTTTCATCTATAGATCTTTTTGTTTCTCAACAAAATAAAGAGAAAATAAGAAATAATGTCATGCCACTACTCACCTCCAATAAGATTTCTTGTAGATGATCATAGTCTTCACAGTTTGGATCACATATGTGAAACTACGTTAAGATATAGTTAAAGATATGTTATTGATAACACCACAACAAACACTTCAAATCATGTCCTATCATAACCCAAATATGTATAACAATATATGATGCTCTGAAAAATAGCCATAAAAAATGCAATGGCACAAGGAATATTGGCATATTATCAACTTTAGGTTCAAACCATATATTGAGTATATGCAATATTTTACATATAGTGGATGACCAAAGAATTCCATCACATGAAAACTCTAATATGTACCACATCGAGTCATTGACAAGGAACTGAATCTGTTACTAAATTCACCATGTGTTTAGTAGTCACTAAGAACAAGGATTGCGCTGCCATTTTCCGTAATAGAATACCAAACTTACAACCAACAATTGAAAACAATAATTAAAGTAAATGGGCAAAATACACATAATCTAACTTCAATATAAGTACAATTGACTTGTGGATACAATAGTATATGAAGCAGCTATTGTGCTCTTTTTTTTTTTACTTTGAACTTGCTTGATCTTTTCCTGTTTAAAAAAGCAATTATAAAAATTCATTCATTTTTACTCGAACAAAAAAGTCATCTCGATGAATAAAAAAATTATTCATTGAAGAAGTTATTGCCTTCTAGATATTGCCTTGATTCTACAATGAAAAACAAGATATGCTAGTGATTGTCTTGTTTTTATTGTATGTTTTCTATAATGAAAAAAATAATACCTTAATTAAAAAGCCACTAAGAACATTTTACCATGCTCTTTTCAGTTATTATTAGTCCTTTTACATGACTTGAAATTGTGCCCAAGTTTTGGATGATTACTACAATGAACAATTCTTAAGCTTTCCTAAATGGTTCTTCATCGACCTCTCTTCTTCTATTCGCGCTAGGCCTACTAAGTTGTCTTTTAAGTGGTTAGAGGGTAACAAAATCTTTTAGACTTTCAGGTAAGAGGCCCAATTGAGGCAAAGGGTGGATAATTTCACTATATGCCTTCATGGATGTTTCCACCAAGTAAAACATAAACAATAGTTATCTATCTTTCGATGCAAAATGTAGCATGCTTTAGAGAATACCAATTTGGCCTAATTGCTTACAAGCACATATCTACACGTTTAAGTTAGCTATATCCATTTTATACCCTATCATCACTTGGAACTTGCCTCTTTTAATTCGTAATGAAGTGCAACTCCATGACTCTTTAATGTGCACATCGAACTCTGTTAGCACATACAATGTTAGTTTCGATGTTCAAAAACACCCATTTGTATATTGCTTATGAAATCTTATCATAACCTTCTACCTCAACTTTTCAAATAAAATAACTATTAGAAGACGTTTGACCTTTTAGTAGATTCACCAAACCATGGGTTAATAAATCACCTTAATTTGATGGTGGATTAATTAAAGAGTAGCAAAAATCAATTAGATTGTTTTTTAAACACTGCAAGTCCCATGCCTTAGGATCATCTCATTGGTCACTTTCTTGAAGGCTTTATTATATCAAATGCAACACCTACTAAACTACGAAAAAAATTACTTTTAATGGTTCGCAAATATGATAAAAACAATGGCAAAGACCTTTTACCTATCTTCGTAACTCATGAACCCACAAGATCCATTTCCCATGCACCCAGAAACCTGTCTCATGCATCAAGAACCTTAAACCCATAAAAATTTGATACCTAAAAAACTAAACCACTAAAAGATTAATTGAGAAAAAAATGAGTGAAAAGAGGGCTCAAAATGAATGTTATTAGTGCAATAACAAATTTACACTAAGGCACAAGTGTATGAAGGGCCTTTTAATATGATTGAGGTGATATGGGATGAAGAGGTTGAAGTGGATAGTCAAGAGAAAGAGCCCTTGATGAAAGATGTTCAGGACAATTTAATGCATCTTTCTACATACATTCACGAGCATTTTGAATTATAACACTATGAAGATAAAGTGACAAGTAGGAAAAAGGAGAATAAATATGCCATGGACTTAGGAAGCACCCGTATTTTCCTTGATGAAGGGATTCCTGTAAATCTAGGATGTTTCATTAAGATAGTAGGACCAATGGGGTTTTCTGTAGCCAATGATCAAAGCATTTCTGAAGTAAGTACTTACAAGAGCTTGAAATGGTCAATTTAAGGTTTCGAGTTCATGACTAATGTATTGATTACCCTTGCAGGGTGAGAAATTGTTTTTGGTATCCAACGGTAAGTTTGATACTTCCCCCCTTCTTAAAATAAAAAACTGTTGCTTGAGGGCCTTTACATTGAGTTTGAGTGTAATGTAATTAGTATCTTGTATTGTGTTATAATGATAATAAACAATTGCTCTTATAAGAAATTATAATTAAAAGTAAATTAGTCAATGATAGTAGTGAAACTTTGGAAGTTACTTTTGTGATGGTCCAATTGGATATAAGTAAAATGAAAGTTGCTTGAATGACGTAAAAAGCTAAAAAAAAATTTTGGCCTTTAGTCCTTAAAGTAGAAGAATAATAGTTTAATTGGCCTAATGATAAAAATGTTTTTTGTGGTTTTTTATTATTCATACTTTATATGAACATGATTAGTGGTAGAAGTAAGCCAAGTCACTAAAAATTTAAATTCTATTTTTTTTCCTTGATCAAACCAAGCCTAATAAGTGTCAAATGATGGGTTTAGCTTTGAGCCCAATAAGGTTCAACTCAAATCCATATTGAGCCTAATGTGTGATGTGCTCCTAAGTGTTAATCTTTATGTCATACTTTTCCTTGGCATTTACTTGTCTCTCAAGTGTTTTTGATAAAAATTGTTGATTAATTATTTCATATTTTGATTTTAAGTCATATTTCAGCTCATTTGCATGATAGGAAAGATTCTGAGAAGTTTGGAGCTGCAATTTGAAGTTTTGGAAGTTTTCTATGTTGACATGCCATAGGTTACAACCTTATACCCTTTCTGTTTGTGTTTATACAGCCTGACACACCCAAGGACATGTCGTACGTTACAATTCTAGTTCAAAAAATGGAGGCTTTTTTTTTTATTTTTTTTAGTTTCTAGGTTGAAGATAGCCTAGGGTTCATGAGAGAAGGGAAGATGAAGTAGTTCCTGGGCAATTAACATCAATTTCAAGCACATCACGGTGAAGATTTCTTGGAGGACATTCTAGAGATGGATCTTATTGGCTTCAATTTTCTTCACCTCTGTTTGTTTTTCTTCTATTTTGTCACGAAAACTTCTATTATGCTCAAAATTGATGAACATTATAAGGATCTTATTCTTATAAATTTTTTTTATGAAATATAATGTTCTTACGCTTTACCCATATGTTCTTTATTGCTCATTGGATTGATAGTTACTAGACTATTGATTTGACATATCATTTTGAGTATATTAAGCTAACCACTTGTATGTTTGAATTGATCACCATGTGGGTAGAAGTGATTGTATGAAATTCTAAAGATAGACCGACATAAGATTTTTTAACTGGTGTAAAACCTAGTAGTGTGACTCAAAGAGCAGGTAATGCATTGTTAGGGGTTTCAATTAGGAAGACATTCCAATCAATCAACCTACCATGAGAGAGAAGTAGAGTTAATCTAGGAATCTCCATGGTCCAAGTAATAATAGACTTCATTAAGGCTGGATAAGGACTAGTACAAAGAAATTATAAGGTATTCAAATCTAAGCCTGTCTTTTATTGATTGTTGATTTTTCCTGTTATCTTTTTAATTGCTTTTGATTGTTTGCTTGTATTAGTAATTTAGTTTATTTATTAAGTAATTAATTTAAGTCCAACTTCGAAATTGTCTGCTAGATAAGAGAAAGAATGAGAGCAATAGTACTCACAATGACCCTAAGGAATACAACCTTGATGCTCACCACCTCTATGCTATTGCACAATAGGTGCACTTGCCTTTAGTTTTCATGTAGTTGAGAGTTTATAATTAGTTCAGAGTGCGTTAAAAATCCAAATATAAAAAATATATAATCTTATAATATAATTATAATATAATTATAAAAATAATCTTACATAAAAAAATTTTAATAGACTTTTCCAAGCAAATATGAGCTTCAAACCTATTGAATTATCAAGCTGGTTTTGAACCCCATTTGCCGAGCCCATCAAACTCAAGTTCAAGTTCAAGCTGAGGAAATCCTTAATGAACTAAGTTTCAAGATGCGGGTGATTATATTTGACTCGACTCATTTCCCCCATACCCCGACTCGTTAATCAATAGTAAGGTTGAGCAGGGTATAGGTTAGGTCGGTTTTAGGGTGGAACCGAACCAACCTGTAAAAGCCACTATTTCACAAATTTCCTACCCAACTTGAAAACCGAGAATCGAACAGAATCAGAACTATGATTCTGAGTTTTTCAATTCTGTTTCTCAGATTTTTTGGTTTATATGCATATATTATAACAACAACAAAATCAATTGAAATTCATCCATAACTAATTTATAAAATATTCAATATAATACAGAATTGAATCCACATCAAAATGCACATGTTTTTTTTCTTCCATTTTTAAGCCCTCATTTTACCTATATACGATTTCAGTAAGGCACCTACAAACTTTGAATGATAACCTGAAGTGAGAGAAGAAGCAAAATATTTCATATTTACCATAAATATTATATATGTAAACTTATAGATTTTATAATATATTAATATATACCTCAATTCAATTCTTTATCAGGTTGGTTCCATATAGAACTAGAACCAACCTGAAACCAATACTTTTTTCATTGATGGAATTAATCTACGAACCATGATCAATTTTTGCCTATCTTAATTCAACTTACTCCTATTGGGTTGGGTAAACCCATATTCTATCCAACCCATACTCATCCCTAATCAACGACATTGGGCATTCGAGCTAGGGCTATAAATGAACCAAACAAATACGAACAAGTCATGTTCATGTTCATTCGTTTAACTTTTAACGAACATGAACACAAACAGTAAACGAACACAACTTCTCTAGTCATGTTCATTCATTTATTAATAAACGAACACGAATACAAACAATTAAAGCTAATGACTACCATCAATTTGAATTGGAACGAGTTTAGTAATAACTGATAAAACAATAGGTGATGGTGAAAGAAATTATAGGTTACGACTATGGGACTTAGCTTGGTGCTGCAGAAGATTCACGCTGTGAGTGAAATGACTGATTATGTTTGAGAAAATAAGGATAATAGACTAATGGTTAAATTACAAAAGCCCCCATTGTGGTTTGATCTAACCTACACTTTGCTCCCTCTATTTTAAAAAACATACACTTTACACATACTTTTTTTATAGTGTTTGACAACAACTTTTGAAACTTTAAATTAAGCTGTCTAATAACCATGTTCTAATAATTTCAAGATTTTTTAAATTTTTTTCATAGTTAACTAACATTTAAAAAATATTGATATGCATTTACAAGAAGAAAAATGTATTTATAGAAAGGAGAAACTAGTAATTTAAATTGTCCATTAACTATAAAAAAAATATTGAAGAGATCAGGATTATTGGAATATGACTATCACATAATTTAAATTACAGTTTCAGAATTATTATCGGACAGTATAAAAGAATTAGGGGGTAAAGTGTAGGTTTTCCTAGATTAATTTGAGGGAGATTGGGGCATAATCATGTGTATGTGGAGTATGTGGATACTAATAAATATATATATATATATAAACAAACAAACAAATATAAACAAACAATAACCGAACGGTTCATAAACGTAAGTGAACAAACGAACGAGACTTTGAACAGAAAAATTTGTTCGTGTTTGACCATTTAATTAATGGTAAAAATATCAAATTTGCACTATTGTTTTAGGTTGGGAGCGGATATGTCACTATAATTTTTTTTAACCCAATCTACCACTAATGTTTCAAATTAAGATTGGATATGTCACTGCCGTTAAATATTTAACGGAAAACGTTAAAAAGCTAACAAAAAAATGTTAAAAATAATAAGTTTTGAAAGTTTAGGGTAATAATGTAAATTTTAACAAATTTTAAATACTTTTTGTAATTAGACTTTTTCTTTTCCCTCAAATGTCAGTGTGGAGATTAGACAGCCAAAACAGAAAGAAGGCGGTGATTGGGCTAAGACGCTGGTAACAGAAACAATGATAGGGCTGAAACGCTGATGGCAGAGATTAGACCTTTTTTTTTTTGTAAAAATCTCAAAAGTCCTAATATGTTTTTAAATATGCATAATAATGCCAAGATTTTAAAAATTGCCTATTTTTACATTTTACGTTATTTTTTAACCGGCAATGACATATTCGAACCATTTAAAAACATTAGTGGGAGATTGGGTAAAAAAAAAACTATAATAGCATTTTCGCTCCCTACAGAAAATATCAGTGCCAAATTTGATATTTTTGTCTTTAATTAATTAAACAAAAAAATCTCTTAACCAAACAAACAAGGCTTAAGTATCCAAATTGTCTTCCAACTTATCTGAATCAGACAATTTGGTCCTCTAACTATGCCTCGCTTCAATTTGGTGCTTTAACTTCGATTAGTAGCACAATTTAGTCCAAAAAGACTTGTTTAGTCTTACGTGACCAAACGCCCAGTTAAATTGTAACTTTTTGGAACACCTGGAAGACGACAAAGCTGACATGGAGATAGTAAGGGTGGGAGACTTCCCACCAAAGTGATGAATGGTTGAAAAGAAAAGGTAAACACAAGGTAAGAAAAGTTTAGAAACAAAAGGTGAAAACATAATGTGATTGTTGAATATAAAAAACAATTCTAATTATAGAGTATCACAAGCAGCCATTCTCTACTTCACTAAAATCCATCAACAAAATGAAAGAAAAGCAACTCAGGCTCACAACATCGAAATGCAAGCAGCTTGACTTGAACACAACTTTAAAGTGTGGAGTAAATGCTGTTTTATGAATCAAAAATACTAAATGACGAAGTGACCTACTGAGATTGAGTAGCAAAGTGGAGAATGAGGTAGGATTAAGGTATCCACATCCTCACAAGTGTCCAAGTAAATCAAGATAGTTAAATAGTAACTTTGAACTTCAATGGTCTACCAACTGACAGAAAACAATTACTTTGGTTTCTGGGAATTAAGGGTTCTAAAAGTTAGAGACAGCTTACCAACAAAAAACAAAGAGAGTCAGAGACAGAGAGATGGAGAGAGTGGAGAGATTGTGAGTGGGAGTACCAAGCGAGATGAGGTGATGGGTGATGCTGTTAAGGTCAAAGAAGATCGGATCGTTAGGCCAATAATCCAACCAAACCCCTACTTGCAATCTACCTATATTCCAAGCCTTCCAATCAAAATATCAATTGACTTCCTTATTGAGATTGAGATGAGAAAGGAGAATTGAGATTGAGATGAGAGAGAGGGGAAACCTAGGTTCAGGGGATTCGCTTAGCAAGATGCACTATTGTTTCTCTGCTTGTTTAAACTAGATGTTCCTTCCAATGCACAGTCGATCGATCGAATTTTTGATGAAGATTCAAATGGCCAAGGAGAATCATGATTCAAACGAAAAAGGAGAACGTCTGGTTGATCGATTGGGTGTTGCTTCTTTGCTCTTTCTTTGAATGAAGTGAATCGTTTAGAATGGTAAAGCATAATTTGTATTCTACTGATGCATGTCACAGCCATGTTGGACATTTTTTATGAAAAACGTTACATTCTTCCTTGGTTGGACTTAATTGTCCTAATTCATGAAAGTCATCGGACTCAATTGACCGACTTATGTAGTTGGAGGACCAAATCATACTGAGTTATAGATAAAGGACTAACTCGTCTGATTATTCAAAGTTGAAGGACCACTCAGACATTTAAAGCCAATGAACAAACATAAACTCCTCTCAAACGGTTAACGTGCACCCTGATTCGAGCCCGGATACCTCCCTCTGCGTACGGACTAATTCAGCTTGGTCGAAGCTCCGATTGAAAGAGTATGTCGTCGGTTTACGTGCTCGAGCCGCCGACAAAGGGGAAGGTAATTCTGAACACGACGTACGGGCCAGTCGATATCGAGCTCTGGCCGAAGGAGGCTCCGAAAGCCGTCAGAAATTTCGTCCAGCTCTGTCTCGAGGGCTATTACGACAACACTATCTTCCACCGCATCATCAAAGGCTTCCTCGTCCAGGGCGGCGACCCCACCGCTACTGGCTCTGGTTCGGCTCCTTGTCCCCGCTCTTCTTTCCTCGATTCGTTTCGAGTTCTATCTGTGCCAGTAGTTAGGGTTACGAATTGTTTTTTTTTTTCATTTTTTTTTGCAGGTGGAGAAAGTATTTATAGCGCTCCTTTCGCGGATGAGTTTCATTCGCGTCTGAGATTCAATCACAGAGGGATTATTGCGTGTGCCAATGCCGGATCGCCGCATTCCAATGGCAGCCAGTTTTTTATATCTTTGGATAAGTGTGAATGGCTTGAAAAGAAGAATACGATTTTCGGGAAGGTAATAGCAGGGGTTTAGTTTTAGGATTTTAGGGTTTATGCTGTTTTGAGTAGCCGTGGAACTAACTGACGTTGTTTTCAGGTTACTGGAGATTCCATATTTAACCTTCTCCGGATAGGTGAGGTTGATACTGACCAGGATGACAAACCACTGGATCCAGCTCCAAAAGTCAAGTCAGTTGAGGTATGTTTCTGGATTATGCGAGAAAAATTAACATAAACCTGTTTGTTCTGTATACACGAATCATAAATTGATAATTGCCATTATTTGGTTGAGTTAAAAATGTTGCAATTGCATATGATTCAGGTTTTCTTTCTCCCTGTAATTCTCATGGCAGCTGCACCTTGATTGTCTGGTCCATTACTTGGCTTTAGGTGTTATGGAACCCCTTTGATGACATAATTCCGAGACTAACCAAGAGGTCGTTGGTCCAACTGAGTGCTGATGCTGAGACTAAAGATTCAAAGAAGAAAGCCGTTAAGTGAGTTGTCCTCTCTAACATTTTGCTTGGTGTATTACAGCAAGTTTTATGTCTGTCATGTTTAGTGTTGAAACCAAGATTATTGCTTAGGTTGTGTCATTGTATTTGGACATTGCAGAAAGCTGAACTTGCTTTCATTTGGAGAAGAAGCTGAAGAAGAAGAGAAGGAAATAGAAGCAGTTAAGCAAAAGATTAGGAGTAGTCATGATGTGTTGGATGATCCTCGTCTGCTTAAGCAAGTAAGTTTGGACACAGAATGCTAAATAAAAGCATTGTTTTTATCATCAAAGAAAAAAAAAGGGTTAAACCAGTGGTCGTTTTGGTTATGAAAAAATTTGATAAATTTAATGCCATTTTGAAACTATACTTGGTGGCTTTGTCCCATACTCCAATTACAGCTGAATGTTGCATGTTGCGTGCAAATCATTTGGCGTTCTGTTCAAGAGATAATCTGTCTTTTTTAATCCAATTAAGATTCTTTCTATTGATATTTTTACTAGGATACAAGTCATGTTTTTCAACAAATATGTGCTACCTTTATCATGTTATCAGCTATTAATATTGAGGGCATCTGATGGATGCTTTTTTTCACACAAAATGTGATGCAGAATCCCTCTGATGCAAAAACTATTAGGGATGTCCAGTTATCTGTAAGGGAAGCTCTAAGCTCTAAGAAGGATGGATTGCCAAAGGATCTCAAGGCTGAACCTTCTGATTCATCAGGTCATACTGATGAGGATGAAGATAATGACGACGACGATGACGCTAGTTTTGATGAACGGATGCGTCAAAAAATACTCAATAGGAGGAAGGATCTGGGTGATCTCCCACAGAAGCAAAAAAAGAAAAATGGTATGCGAACCGGATTCTTCATCTCCTTTGCAATTTCTACCATTCCATTTCAGCTTGGCCTTTTCCTCCTGCTTTCAACTTTTGATGAGGATGCAACTTCTGTTTGAACTGTAAACTACGTTAAGTTGTCTTTGCTTGATAAATTTGACAATCACGTGGAATTTTGAACTCAAAAGATTTAGATGTAAAGATGCTTCTATAAATTAAGGAATTTTATTTTGCCATTTTTGCCCTTTTTTTTGTTACCTTACATTCATTTCTTGGGATAGAGACGTCAGAAGTCCTGAAACTAAGGTAATACTTTACATTTAAATTAAATGCATTTTCAGTTTTGAAAGTTTGAGACCTTCTCTTATGTGACATGATGACACATAATGGCACTCATTATTTTATTTGTTAGTCTTTTGTTTTTTACAATGAATGTGGCAATTTTCTGAACTTCAAACCTGATTTGTTCATATGCAGGGAGCTCCAAGGTCAAGAACACAGACATTTCATCGACAAGGTAAATAGGAGTATGTGAATAAATCTCTCTTTAACTTTGTTTGTGGTTTTTTTAGACTATGGGTTATAAACTTAATACATCTGGACATTTTAAAAATAGAAAAATTACAGAAAGTTTTGATTCACACTGTAGATCTGCGTTTCTGATATCTGAAAAACAAGCATTACTTTTCTCTGCACATGGATAAAAGAATTTCACATGCTAGTAGTCCTGCCTACTCACCATCGGATATTGTGTTACCAAATTTTATGTTTTATATATGAAAACTTTTGCGCATTTTAGCAACTCTGCATACTAAAATCTGTGGGATGTGCTGCTGGTTCTTTTACTCTTTCCCTTTCCTGTTTCTGAAAACTCAGACTAATAATTTTTATGATTTTCCATTAGTAGAGCCAAAGATTCTGATGATGAACAGCCAAGGGTAGAAAAGTTGTCCTTAAAGAAAAAAGGTATAGGGTCAGAAGCCAGAGCTGAGCGCATGGCTAATGCTGATGCAGATTTGCAGCTGTATGGTGAAGCAGAGCGAGGAAGACTGCTGCAAAAACAAAAGAAGCGCAGGCTTCAAGGGCGTGAGGATGTTGTACGTTTTCTAACTGCAATCACTTTTTAATTTTTTACTTTGTTACTAGTTTATTTGCAATTGGGGAAATATGTGTCCCTTTCAATTGAAATTCTAAGTCCTCCCGTCCTACTTTCATATCCACAGTAAGATTTACCGCTCTACTTACTGTGTCACCTTTAGTAAATTGTAATTTTGGCATTGCATTGCTACATTTATAGCTATATATCCCTGCAGAATGTATTGTCTACCATCAGTACATGACATTTACCTATGGCTATTCAGCTTATTTTCATGTTTTATTTGTCAGGTTCTAGAGAAACTTGCAAAGTTCAAGCAAGTGTTGCTCACTAAACCAGATTCCCAAACTGGTGAGCCTGGAGTTGCTGACAATGAAGATTTGTCTGACTGGAAATCCTCAAAGTTGGAGTTTGCTCCCGAATCCAAGGTTAGTGTGCATTTTCCCCTATCAAATGCTGGTAATTCATAAATAATCCCTGCATATATTGCCTTGTTATGAGTTATAGGCATAAAATTTTTCTAGAAAGATAATAGAAACTTATCATCTCATTGAAGTCATGGATATATGCTTTAAAATGCCCAATAGAATCTAGTCCATCAGAGAAAGCAGAAGACATTTGCAAGGATGACAGAGCTATACGAGAAATGAAAAAGGAGGGCACAAAATACAAAGAAAATCAAGCTAGAAGGCCAGGAAGCTATAGTAAAGGACCTTTACCAGGGAATTTTTCAATTCTTTGGTTTAAATGACATATGCTGTGTCAATTTTACATTAGCGGAGAGGTGTGGAGCCTTTTCTGTGAAGTTCTAGCATTCATTTGGTACCAGACTTGACTGATAGTTGCAGCAACTAGAGCCATTCGAACAGAATTTTGAGAGTTCTTGTGCCACGTTTTCTTGCATAACAAATTCTGAAGGACCTACCCACATTTAAGAAATAGCAGCTACAATTTCTAATTGAATGAGGTTGCAACATCCAGAATCATGAAAGTCTCTGAAAAGTATGATCCCTTGTCTCTGTGTTTCTCATTAAGTACATATATCATCCTGACCTACCAGCAAACTACTGCATGATATTGGTCTTCTGAAAATCATTCTTGAAGATGATTCAAGAATATTCTGTGCTGACGTCCCACTAGGAAAGAAATGTTTGACTCATACCCCATTCAAATATGCATCAAAATAAGGTTTTTTTTTTTCATGTTAATTTATATAACCCGGTCATCTAATCTAAGTTTTGTGTGAATGACTATGCAGGATGGGATGTCTCGCAAGAATGACCCTAATGACTATGTAGTGGTTGATCCTCTTTTGGAGAAGGGCAAAGAAAAATTCAACCGGATGCAAGCCAAGCAAAAGCGACGAGAACGAGAATGGGCTGGCAAATCACTTACATGAACGTGATTGGATGCTGAAATTTTTAGAAGGTGACATAATGTTTTCCACCAAGTTATTTTCTTCTACGCCATACCATAGACTGAGGATAAAATTTTCCACCAAGTATGAACAAGGAGATTAGATTGATTTCTCATTTATTTATCTTCTGTTCATTCCTGCAGTGTTGATCTTTCGGCAATGAAGTGCTGGCCAGCGGGGAGTTGCGTTCTTTGTTGGTATTTGGTACCAAATTCTCATTTTTGACTTTTGTGGTTAATACTCTAGGTTAGGGTCGGACAGGGATATGGAGCGATGTACCTTGTAAAGAAACTGATTTCCTTCACTAAACAGATAGAAGTTGTGCAGTCCACTTGAATGGTTTCCAGAAAGTCGATGAATTCCTCAAATGCTCAGGAAATATGTGAATTCAGGTACATACTATACTGACTCAGTTCTTGTTCCTAATAATATCGCTTCAGGAAGTTTGTGGACCTTGTAATCTATTTACCTGTTCTCTAGTGCTAGATTGCTAAGTGTGTCCTGGTGTAGTGTTGGGTGTCCAATCCAGCCTCACTACTATCAATCCTTTTGGCTGAAACGTGAAACCTTTATCTATTTGTTTTTTTTTTCCTTTTTGTGAGCTGTTTTATTCCCTCTTTTAACTTTCTGACTCGGTGCTGTTACTTTTTTACGGCGGCTGTTTATCGCTTTACTTCCAGTTAAAGGATTGAAGATCCTAATCCCTTAAGCTACTTTGTCCTTTCATTTCTTTTGATTTTTCCTAGCAGTTTCCTCTTCACTTTGACCCTTAAATTCCAAAGTTTGCGACGCGTTTTCCTAGCAGTTTCCCCTTCACTTTGACCATTAAATTCCAAATTTTGCCAGGCATTAAAAGTACTTTCTAACTTTAAAAATTGAATAACACAGCTGAAATGAACTTAGTATGATTTATTTGGTTTCTGAATGTGATTTTTATGGCCATTTCCGATTCTTTTTTCTTGTTTAACATTTTCCCTTGGATTTTTCAAGTAAACCTTTCCAAGTAAATTTAACCATATGTACCTCTAATTCAACTGCTCAAGTTCCTTTTTAAAAAAAAAAAAAAAAATCTTATGTATTCTCTTCCTAGTCGAGTGTGGGAAGAGGAGTGTAAGTTTTGAAACCTCTGATAAAAATTTTATTTGTAATTTCGGTCAAATTTTAGGTGGTGGCTGGTGAGTGCGACACATGCTAAAATATAAGATATACAGTTTTGCTCGTTTTTAAGAAATACATATTTTGCTTTCTGCTTTCTTTACACTATCTAACAGTAGTCTTAATTTAAATACAGTGGCTTAATTTATATTTGTATGTGATTCGGTAAACTGAAAGAGATCAACTGTAAGTAGACGGTCAAATGTAAAAAGTAGTGGCTACAGTTAGCCCAGGTGTTAACCTTAATTTGATGCCAACTAATAAAGACTTAAAGAGTGATCTAGCAACTATGACTCAAAAAAATAAATGCGAATACTTAAAGTCTAAGTATATGTAACATAAAATGAAAGAGAACACGCTTAAATTCACTAAAAGTATGTTTTCCGTCTGGTCCAAATTATTGTAATATTTCATAGAAAGCGTTATCTTATTTATTCTTACCTGGCAAAATATTGAACAAAAATCATATGGACTAAGGTGATGTAGATGAAACATTTTCAATAAAAATTACAAATAACTTTAATCTAAGTCAATAAATTCCGACGCCCACGTCACCCGGCCCATAAACGAAAAATGTCAATGAGATAAGCATAGGAGACTTTGGATTAGTTAAACTTTGAATCAGCTGCATTCACACCGAACCAAATTTTCCAAAGTAAGTTCCACTTCCATATCGCCTCTCCTCCAACTTTCCCAGCTCTATATGAACTATGACGTGATGAACATGAAGCTCCCTTCCCAAAACCAACAACTCTTACCTTACATCCACACCCTCGTCTAGCCCAGATGAACAAGAAGCGCCATCCACCTGTGGGAAAGGCCAACGATCAAGGAAATGTCACTTGTCGCCTCGAAGACGACAACTCCGGCGACCGCGAAGCCCGGAAGAATAATGACTTGCAAAGTGTCCTCAATTCTTTTCTCTTGTTAGATGGGCAAGATTCTGTGTTGGATTGGGAGGTCGACGAAGGCGGTGGAGTCAAACGTAGAAGACAGCCTCGTAAGTCTGACCCCGCGGATTGCGGCGGTGCGGCAACTGGGTCGGGTCAGAACCGTAGGTTGTGGGTGAAGGACAGGTCCAAGGCATGGTGGGACGAGTGCAGTCGACACGATTACCCCGACGAGGACTTCAAGAAAGCGTTTCGGATGGGCAAGGCGACTTTCGAGATGCTATGCCAGGAGTTGAACTCGGCGATTGCGAAAGAAGACACAGCTCTGCGCAATGCGATTCCGGTAAAGCAGAGGGTGGCGGTTTGTTTATGGAGATTGGCGACTGGAGAGCCTCTGAGGCTCGTCTCCAAGCGATTTGGATTGGGGATTTCAACGTGCCATAAGTTGGTGCTTGAAGTTTGCTCCGCAATAAGGAACGTCTTGATGCCTAAATTCTTGCAGTGGCCGGAAGAAGACTCGCTGAGGGAGGTGAAATTGAAGTTCGAATCCGTTTCTGGGATTCCTAGCATTGTTGGGTCAATGTACACTACTCATATTCCTATCATAGCTCCAAAAGTTAGCATTGCTGCTTATTTGAATAAGAAGCAGACCGAGAGGAATCAGAAGACGACTTATTCGGTCACAGTTCAGGGTGTTGTCGATCATAGAGGAGTGTTTACAGATGTGTGTATAGGTTGGCCTGGCTCGATGAGTGATGCTCAAGTTTTGGAGAAGTCTGCTCTGTACCAGAGGGCTAATGGAGGTTTGCTGAAGGGGGTGTGGGTTGTGGGCAGTTCAGGTTACCCATTGATGGATTGGGTTCTGGTGCCCTATTCACAGCAGCATTTGACATGGTCGCAGCATGCATTCAATGAGAAGATCGCGGAAGTCCAGAGGGTGGCCAAGGAGGCATTTGGTAGACTCAAAGGGAGGTGGGGTTGTTTGCAGAAGAGGACAGAGGTGAAACTGCAAGACTTGCCTGTACTTCTTGGTGCGTGCTGTGTCCTGCATAATATTTGCGAAATTAGGAACGAGGAGATGGATCCTGAGCTGAGGGTTGAGCTTGTTGAAGATGATATAGGGGTGCCTGAGGTTGCTTCCCGATCAGTAACCTCGGTGAAGACACGAGATACAATTGCTCATAACCTTTTGCACCATGGCCTTGCAGGTACTTCTTTCCTCTGACTGATTGGAAGAGTTACATTTGCTTTTACATAGTCAGAATTCTTTTATTCTTGCTATACCTCATCAAAGCCTTATTGCAGCATATATTAATACCATTGTTATTTGTCGATTTATCGAATGGGAAAGATTTTTCCCCTTCCCCAATTGGTTGAAGTGTCTTTGATTGTACTTGCATATAAACGATATTAACCCTGGTCTCTGTACCTCAATTATGAAACCACATGTAAATGCAGAGGTCGATCACCTAGCAGTCTTTGCTAATTGCTTTCCCATGGATTTTGTGTTTCAGTGTAAAATATGACTCCAATATCTCAAAGAAGCAATATTTGTTTCGGAGCTCTTTTGTCACTTGGTAGATGGCATATATACTGTTCTTTTTGGCTACAAGAAAAAACTTCATTGAGAAGGCAACTAGAGAATGGCTAAAAGATTATTTACAAGATACAGTCTTCAAAGCGTCAGAAACTAGTGTCAACAACATCCCTCGTCCCACACTAAAAAACAGTGTGAAGCCATTGTGGTTTATTGAACTATATTCAGCCACGTGCTAACCAAGTTCTTCATCTTCAATACTTCTGGTCAATATAGGACAAGATGATGGATGGACTCTGAGGTAAGAATTCTCTACCAAGTCACCTCCCAATAAAAAAACCTAGCCTTATTCAATGCAAGATTCTGCCAAGTGATCCTCCATGGAAAGTTAGCCTAAGCACCAATCTGAAGCATAGAGTTATGAAATGGTTTAATGGGATAAATCATCACCAGCATATCTTATCATTGATATATGCATCGATTTTCTGCTCATGAAGGATCTTCTTGAAATCAGGAAAGTAAGGGATCTCCTCATCATACATCAATTAACAATGAAGTTCTTTACTTGCTACAGTTGAAATGAGTTGATTGTCTGTTGTTGCTGGATTGGCGGCGGCTTTTTAGGACTTTCATTTAGACATCTGAGAGTAAATTTGATGTCAGAATATTGACCTTATGGATACATAATGCTTGCAATCTTTTTCGTCATGAGAAAGTCCTAGCTTGCACTATACAATCTAACTTCCTTGACCAGGTAAACAGCATCAATGGTCCCAAACTTTTAATTCTTGTTGCAAATTGGTCCCTGGCCTTCATTTAATTTCAAATTGGTCCCAAATCTTTATAATTCATTGCATATTGGTTCCTAGAGCTAAGTAGGCACGGAAACTCAATATAATTCATTTCAAAAATGATAGTTTAGATTGTCCATTAACTGTGAGAAAATTATGATACAGTTTGAATTTATGGAAAAACAACTACCAAATAGTTTATATTCGGCAACTCTCACGAATTATTTGATATTAATTTTTTAAATTCTTATTTAAACTACTTAGTAACTATTTTTTCATAAATTCAAACTGTGTCATAATTTTTATAAGTTCATAGACAATTTAAACTATCAGTTTTCATTCTCTATAAGTCAAGTTTCTTTGTCTGCCTAAGGTTGAGGATCAATATGTAATGATTTATAAAGGTTTGGTATCAATTTGCAATCAAATGAAGATTGGAGACTGATTTACAATGGAAAATAAAGGTTTGGGATCATGATGCTTTTACCCTTCTTTGACCATCTCACGGCTTGTGGCCAAACTTGTAAACATCGTTTCTATATGCAAAGAACCTGTCGTATTTTCTAAAACATATGTAAAGGATTGCAGACAAATATTGGATTTTAAATGCTCAAAGAATTAATGTGTCATTTCCTAAACCATATTTGACGATCATAATTATTTTTTTTTCCTAAAAAAAAATCTTATGATGCAGCCATAAAATATCGTAAGAATATGAAGCAAACATCATCATCATCATAATGCACCCTAATTCCAACTATGTTAGTACCAATAGTTAGGGATGGTAAAATTAAAACCCGACTTGACCCACTCGAATGTTAGTCCGGTTGGAGCCTGATTTGACCATAAAAATTAATGATCTGAATCTAACTGTATCTAATCTGATCTGAATAAGAATCTGATTAAAGTGAAACTTGAAAAACCTAAATCTAAATTTGACTTGACCTGAAGCCAAAATAGTATGATATTAAATCTGATAAAACTCAATTTTAACCAAATTGACATAAAATATATGGTCAATGAAGTTTTTTTGTTTTTTTAAATTATGATTTAACACAGGTGGCTGAATTTGTTCTATTATGTTAATATGTTCTATGTAATGAAATGGCGAGAAAAAGATAAGAATAATTAGGTTTTAGGAATTATAGTATTTTATTAAAAAATTATATATTAATATATCTTCATAAATTTTATATTATGTTATATGTCAGTTAAATTAAATTTTAATCAAAACTGAACAAAAAAATTAAATCAATTCAATTATTTTGGCTTATACATTAGTGAACCGAGTAAATCTAACGATCAACTCGAATTTGTCTAAAACCTAACTAACCTAACTTGTATTAGAATCAAACCCAAATAAATCCACCTTAACCCAATCCGAACCCAAAATCTACTCAACTTGAACTCAGATAATCTGATCTGAATCTGAATATATGTTAACCCGATTAAACCCTGAACCTGAATAATCTGACATAAACTTGACCTGACTTACCTAATTGTCATTCCTATCAATGGTATGAGGTAATGACTTAAAGCCCCATGAACTTTGCCAACTCGGACTTTTTACTCCCGGAACTTCAACTCACTTTTCAAATTTTACAAACTGAGACCTTTTACACCCTCGGTCCAATTAAATAAAGAATATATATTAAAATGAAAATAAAAGAAAAATAAAAGGCTAACTAAATCATTTTTTCAATTGTTGACTCTTGTGAGCAAACAATAAAATGTCTTAATACAAACGTCTATGTGAAAACAAGGGAAAAATGAGCAATTTTAAATTTGAAACTGAAGCTTGTGCTTATTATTTGCTCATAATAGCCAACTATTGAACAAATGATTTAGTTAACCATTCAGTTCTATTTTTATTTTTATTATATTCTCTATTTAACCGGGTTGAGGGGTAAAAGGTCCCAGTTTGTAAAGTTTGAGAGGCGAGTCAAACCGAGTTAAAATCCAGAGATAAAAAGTTCGAGTTAGCAAAATTCAAGGGGCAAAAGGAGCTTTAGGCCATCAGGTAATTAATGGCATTAAGTAGAACTAATCGAGTTGTTGAACCAAATGCATGCATCTTTCATAGGTCTGTTCACATGTTCTATCGCTAGGTACCGCAAGTGCGCACACATTCAAACGCATTGCTACCTGTTCCCTGTATTCTGCCTGGCGTACGAACTCCCTTACACCAAGCACACATGGTCGGCACAAGGAATTAATCCAAAAACTCCTAGTTTGCCACTGTTTTCCTGCCATAGGAATAACCTGATATGATCAATAGGCACTTCTGAATGTCTGGTTATCGTGTTGACATGAAAACCAGTAGCCAAAAGTTTCTTTTGCATCTTCAACTATTGCCCCTGGTAGAAACAGAAATGGAAACCTACCGCATCCAACACTGTTTGACACACCTTAAACGATTGGTATATGACCTTACATGGGCGTAAAAAGGCCAGGCCTTCTGCAGCTCTGATAAGGATCTTAAGTCTTAGATCCTAACAATCAACATAAAGTCATCCATGCATATATAAACCTCTCTAGTTTATACTGATGAATATTCAATGCCATTGCTCCTAGAAGGATGGCTTGAATGAATTGCCGTAGTTTATGAAATACAACATAAACTTAGCCATTGAAACGCCTATAAAGCGTTGCAAGCTTTCTGGATTCAATTTCCAGATGGCAACCGGTATTCCACATTGAAACATGACTGAAGTAGCATTCAGTATATTGCGCCACAATATGTGGAAAAGTGGAAGTAGTAGGATCCAATCTTGCTAATGTTTATGAGCGCAAAAGAGTTAGGAGTAAGGATCTACTTATATGTACTGGCATAGGCCATAACAAAACCAGCCACGACTTGGTCTAAGCTTAAGAGGCTGAAACACCTTAAGCAAGCATCTACTCGCATATACCAGCATAAGCCATAACAGGCATAGATTTCAACATGAAACCCACTCGAGGTCCAAAGGCCATTACATGGCTTATCACTAACCAAAAGCCATTCCTAAAAGATCAAACCGAGTAGTGTTGCAGCTATCTACCAAGCATGAAAATTAGGTTCCGCCCTCTAGCATTTAACATACAATAAAAACAGATTCAAGTCTATAACTAGAATATCATCAGTCCCTATGTACAAGGGCACTAAACAGGCCCGTAGAAGAGAATTGGTAGGAGTAGAACCACACGACAAGAATTTAGCAGCAAATACAATAAAACAGCTACTTCATCAGTATTCACATCCTTGGCCCTTTAGCAACAAGAACAATAACAGGCAAGGCATTTACAACTCCTCACATTAGCTGATGTAGAGATCAATCACTCGGCAAAACCAAGGCGACCATGACTCAGATAATTCTGCAAGTTGAAAATAAATTCTACTTATCAAGTGAATCGTGTCCAATAATTTCCAATCTGCCTTGTGTTAGAAAAGAAGGTACTTTAGTGGTAGCCAATGCCCAAGCAAAGGACTCAGAATTATCACCAGTAAATCAAGCTTAAATGTTCCTAATTAACTTTCATGCTATTGAAATAACGTTAACCAACTTCAAGATTCAAGAAAGCAGTTAAATATGTCAAGACACAATATACTGGATCTCAATGAATTAGAACTTACAACTCTAAGAGAACCAAAAAACATCTGTTATTAGATCAGTCAGATCTCATATTCCAATAGGTTCAGTCCCTAAACCAGTAAGATCAATTTTGCCTTTATAGAGGCTCAAGAGTTGTGGAACACTTTCCTGAATATTGGTGACATATCTTACTAGTAAAACCTCCTCTGAACCACACAATAAAGAGGATAGGTAAATATCCTTACTGACCAAGCCCTTCACCCACAGCACATGAGCAACACAGCATCTTGGGATGTCTCTTCTCCAAGTTGTGCTTAAATGGACATGGAGAGCCAGCAACATCTTGTGATTGTCACCTCATCTTGTTCAGGAGAAAATTATCAATTCTGTGATCTTTTCTGAATGTACATAAGACCGTGCCACTTCTAGAATGCTGTCATGATATCATCCCTAGACCAACCCCACCTCTCATAAATCTCAAATTTCAATTCCCATGCAGTCCAACTCATGACACTGCAGGCCCATATTACTGGGGCAAATATAGGCGTCAACCGGTTGAATTCCATGCTTGCAATCTCATTCATAGTTTGCTTCAAAGTGTTCAACAATAGTATCTGGACAGAGGTTGTAAGCAAGCTAGAGATTGTAGATTGAGGTGTTCTAGGCTCTCTCAAATGCTAATACTGGAAGCAAGGAGTTCTGGGTCATAAGTGCATTTCATGAATCGAGACTTGAAAGATCTGATGACTTTGGAGTCAACCAGAAGAACACACTTGAGCAGATTAAAACAAGGCACAATTAGCGTCTCCAGACTGGTTGTCAGCAACTGCGGATTTCTAGAGCTGGTTAGGAAATCTGCATCTTGGCACCCAATAGAGCGAAAAAATTCAAGAAGTCTAGGATAAACATAAAGGAGCAGAACTCACTGAGATCATAACTACTCTGTAAGGACTTGAGTAATGACATGTGCATTTTAGGTAATAGTTCTCTTTAGGACAGAAAGAATTTAAGCAGAAACATTGAAAACTAATCATAAGTGATCATAAAAATTAGAGCCATCAGTAACTTGTACAAGCCCCTACTGTAGTTATTTGCCCAAACTACCCTCTTCTTAGTCCTTGCGAAGTTAAAGTCTCATTCTGGTCAATTAGTTCATGTGCTACATGAACTATCATCGATAAGCTTTCATTCTGATTTCCAACAGGTCAAGCCCATTGCAGACCTTCTTTCTTGCTTTGAACAGAAATATCCCCATCATTCTTTGCATGACAGACATATTTCTTTTCTTTACATGCAATTGCATTGCAATGTTCAGTTATGCTTTGTCGTTTCCATAATTTCATTCTTACTACATTTCAATGGCATGCAATCACATATAGTCATAGCCCTTACCTGGTTTGGGTTGTTGTGGTGTTAATGTTCCTTTCTTCAACTTTTTCACAGGCCAATGGATCAAGTTCCTTCTCTCTGCAGTTCTTAACAAGAGGACATACAGAACCCTATTAGCCTCCTCAATTTTATCTTTTCTTTTCTGGTTTGAAAGCAATCATAGGTCTTTGTTTCTCTACTTAGTTTTGTTTCTAAGTTTGTTTCACAGGAAGGAAGAAAGGTGGTCTTAAAATAGTTTCTGTAACTTAACTTTAAATTTCTGTCAAAGACAGCCTTATAATCAACCAAAGGATGCTAATTCTGCCAAATGCCCCAAAGCTGCTTGGAGGTCTTTTTACAAGGATTATATCTCCATGAAGTTGCACAAAATAACTTAGAGAAATGGTTTATATCTCTCAGAACTTAAACAATAATGATTTAGCTAAATGGGAACACAAAACAAATTACTGTAATCCCACATCTAACTCTAAGCTGCCCAAAACAATCATAGAGTTCAGCTATATCCTAACCTTTGTTTTTTGCTTGTGGAGCAAGACAGTCACAAATATCAGGAGGTCGTGTTTCTTCATGTCTGAGATAATCATTACTTTCTTGCCAGCAGTTTCTCTAATGAGATTCAGATAGCCTTGAAAATCAAGTGGCTCTCTCTAACAAGTCGTAAATCTACAACGACCATTTTTAAAGAATCCCTCTTGATCATTATGTTACATGTGTAAACATCAGGTTGCAACTGTTGAAATTAAGTTGATGGAATAAATCTTTTGCAATTCCAAGAGTTCCCCCTCCACACAAGCCATGAATTAGGATGTTGTAGATAACAATGTTTGGTTCCATCCCACTATTTTTCATTGCTTTGAACATGGTTAAGGCATGATCCACTTTTCCATGTTTTCACAAGCCATCTAGCAAAACACCGCAAGTCATCAAGTCCGGAACTGGCCATTGGAACACATTTCTTTGAGAAGATCTTCAGCATCTGAAAGTCCCCCAACTAAACACATGCCATTTATCATAGAGGTGAATGTAACTACACTGGGAACTAATCCTTTGCAAGACATTTCATGAAATAGTTGCATTGCCCCATCCATCCTTTTTGATTTACAATAACCATCAATCAAGGTGTTATAGCTAATCACGTTAGGTGCAAGACCAATCTTACCCAATAAATCAAAGATTCGTTTTGCCTCATTCATTTGCAAAGGCCATTTATAATGGTACTGTAACTCATCAAATTAGGCTGACACCCCAAACTAATCATCCTGTCAAGCAACCTCACCGATTCAACAATTTTCCCACCAAGACAAAGCCCACTGATAAGGGAATTAAAAGTAATAACATAGAGCTGCAAAGCAAGTTTCAATATTTTCCCCAATACAGAGTACGCAAAGCCAAGGCTGGTGGAAGCAATTGAGCCAAATATTAAGAGAGTAAAGGTCATGTTTGATCCCAGCGAACTCGAGCTCTTGGGACATAGAAATCACGTTCACAATTACTTTTAATTTCGTGAAATGTTGTAATATTAAGCAATACCGCACAATATTTGTGTTGATATTGCATATAAGTGAGCTCTCAATAAGTTTTATGAATTTGACAGAGTATTTATACCACAAGTCATATGATATAAAATTTAATTACCTCAATACCACAAACAAACTAGTTAGTTTTACATTGATTTGAGAAAAATCTTCCCAGAAGAAAAACTAGCATTTATTTGTCTTAGCTCTGGGAAAAGTCTTCCTTTTAGTCCCTAAACGTTTACATTTCTGCCGATTTGGCCCTTACGCTTTTTCCAATACCCAACTGGCCCCTAGCTTTTTCCTATACCCAACCAGTTGACGTTAGCTATGACTGGACGAACCCAAAATCCTGGCCTCCTTATTCACCCGAAATACCAAACACGACAGACCAAAATCCACTGCTAAAAAATCAAACCGAGTAGGAGAGCAGCAATCTACCATGTGGAAATAGGTTCAGCTTCTAGCATTTAACATAGTACAATATATCAGGCATATGTCTAGAACTAGAATATTATCAGTCAGTGTGCACACGGGCATTAAACAGGCCCGCACTAGAGAACAGGTAGAACCCCACAACAGGAATTTAGCAGCAAAAACCAGAAAACAGCAAAAACATAATCAGCATTCCCATCCTTGATCTTTAGCAGAAAAAACAGTAACAAGCAAGCATTTACAACTAGGGCTGTAAACGAACTGAACGAACACGAACAAGCAATGTTCATGTTCGTTCGTTTAACTTCAAACGAACATGAACATGAACACGAACACGAACAATAAACGAACAAAACTTCTCTATTCGTGTTCATTCGTTTATTAATAAACAAACACGAACACGAATACGAATGATTAAACCTGATGACTACCAACAATTCAAATTGGAGTGAATCTAGCAATAGCCAACAGGGCAATAGGTGATGATGAGAGAGATGGTGGGTTATGGCAATGGGGCTCAGCTTGATACTGCAGCAAGTTCACGCTATAAGGAAAATGACTGATTATATTTGTAGAAACAAAAACAATATATTAATTTGAGAAAGATTGGAGCATAATCGCATGAGTGGAGTAGGTAAAAATGCATGATCTATAAAACATATATAATAATAAATGTACAGCTAATATATAAATAAACAAATAAATCAATGAACACAAACGAACGATAACCGAACGGTTCATGAACATAAATAAACGAACGAGACCTTGTTCGTATTTGTTCGTTTAATTAATCGAACAGAAAAATATGTTTGTGTTCGTTCGTTTAACTGAATAAACGAACATAAATGAACTCTTACCAAATGGTTCACCGAACGTTCTGTTCGTTTACACCCCTATTTACAACTCCCCATATAGATCGATGCACATAAGTTGTCTAAACTTGAGCAGTGATGCAAATACTCAGCCTCTGCAAAAGCTAAGATAGAGATGAATCGCTCAGCAAAACCAAGGGGATTGAGACTCAGATAATTCACAAAGTTGAAAATAAATTCTACTTATCAATGAATCCTGTCCAAGAACTTCCCATCTGCTTGTGTTGATCTGAAAGAAGGCACTACAATACTAGCCAATTAATCGAGCAAAGGACTCAGAATTACCACTATTAAATCAATGTCAAGTGTTCCAAATAAACATTTCACGCCATTGAAATGACATTAACCAACTTCAAGAAAACAAGTTAATATGTCAAGATGCAATATCCTGAATCTCAATGTTTTACAATTACAACTCTAAGAGAACGAAATGCATCTGTTGTTAGATCAGTAATCTCATATTCCAATAGGTTCAATCCCTAGATCAGTAAGACCAATTTTGCCTTTATAGAGGGTCAAAAGCTGTGGAACGCTCTCCTGAAAATTGGTGACATACCTTTCCAAAAAATACTCCTCTTTCGTACATAACAAAGAGGATAGCGTAATATCTTTACCAATCAGACCCTTCACGCGCAGCACATGAGCAACGAAGCATCTTGGGATGATTCTCTTCTCCAAGTTGTGCTTGAATGGACATGGGGACCTAGCAATATCCTGCGATTGCCAGCCCATCTTGTTCACAAGGAAATCCATCACTCGTGTGATCTTCTTTTCTGAAACACACATAATACCATAGCACTTCCTGAATGCTGTCATGGTATCATCCCTAGACCAACCCCACCTCTCATAAATCTTAAATTTCAATTCCCATGTCTTCCTACTCATGAAACTGCGTGCCCATATTGCTCGGGTAAAGAAAGGTGTCAACGGGCTGAATCCCATGCTTTCAATCTCATTCACAGTTTGCTTCAAAGTCTTTGACAGTAGTATCTGGGCAGAGGTTGTGAGCAAGCCAGAGATGGCAGATTCAGATGTTCCAAGCTCTCTCAAAACGTTAATATTGGAAGCAAGCAGTTCTGGGTCATAACTGCATTTCATGAATCGAGACTTAAAAGATCTCATGACCTTGGAATCAACCAGAAGAACACACTTGAGCAGATTATAACAAGGCACAATTCGCTTCTCCAGACTGGTTGTCAGCAATAGCGGGTTTCTGGAGAAGATGGTTAGAACATCTGCGTCTTGGCACCCAATGGACCGGAAAAATTCAAGCTTGGGCAACAAGGTTTTGGGATAAGATGACAGCACTAGCGGATTCCCTCTAATAATTCGAGAGATCTGGGTGTCAGTGAAACCTTGTCCTCTGAAGAAGTTGACGACCGATTCTGGTCGCTCTGAGGTTTCGAAATGAAGATACTTGGACAAAGTTGCAGCAGTCTTTAAGGTCAAACCATGCGAGTTCTTGAGATAAGAGATTACGAAAGGGAGTGGTTTGGTTTCTAGATTATTAGACGCGAAATTCCTAGATAATACATGCAAGGAGAGAAGGAACCAGAATCGACTTTCAGAGAATAGTAGAAATGGAGCAGCTTGCTTACTTGCGAGGCCAAAACATAATCTTGCCGGCCAAAACCCAGATGCAGCCATGGCTTGTCAGCTCAGAGCGATTCAATCAGGTTGGATATGGCAGAGCTCCAAAAACTCTTCTTTTTCGTCGACATTTTTGCTTCCGAAGCTTACATGTATCCAGAAATTCATGGATCGGACGTCACACCCTTGCCACTTCCGGCGTCTCCGCCTCAAAGATAATCAGCGCCGGCGTATCTACCTAGGGTTTAAGAGATCGATTCGGCCAAATGTTGCTAAACGACGACACTTCCTCACCGAGACACTGGCCCCAGCCCCTCAACTCATGCCACTCTTTTACAACTGCAGTGTGATGCTAATTTTATTTTTTTTTCTGTAATCAGAAGGTAAACAATAAATCTAAGGGAAAAGAGATGCCACATGTAAGTGGACTTTGAGATATTATCCTTGGAGACAATAAACCACGTTAGTTTGGTAGCTTGTCTCTAGATTTGTTCTGTTCACTTGAGCTAATAGAAAGATTGATGGATGAATAGCAATAGATTTTCATCGTAGAATCTGTACACAATTAGAGATAAAGGTGTAGTATGGGATGACATGATTCTTTGCTACAATGGTGGCTTATAACAGTCTTCAAAGTTCCGCCTCTAGAGTTGAGGTGCAATAGAGAAGAAGAAGTCCTCTTTGAAGTTCAGGAGGTCTGTTAACTCTCTTTTAGATCCAAGCTGCCACTCCCAACTCGAGAGATAGTCTCTAAACTCTGTCAATCAAGAAAGTTTCTGGTTTCTGAGATATGGCTTGTAGAGTTTTTAAGCTTCATGTTTGACAAAAAGAGTATGGTTGATTATAAAAAGATTTAAGATATTGAGAATGGTAAATCGTTGCTAACAAGATTTGGTTTAGAAGGCCGTCTCGTCTTGCTTTAATTGATTTTTGGGACCCCGGGTAGTGTTACTTGTTTCTTTTTTTTTTTATACTCAAAATTTCTACTCTATAAGTTTAAAAACTTTTAGGAGGAGAAAAAGAAGGAAAGACTCAAACCCATGACAAGAAGGTTGAAAGAGCCAATGTTTCTGCACTTTCGTCAAATGAACTGGCAGTACGGGACGGGTAGTATTACTTTTTTAAGTAGGCAAAATGATGAGATTAGCCAGGTTTGTGATATAACACACAATACTCATTATTGTATTTTTACAATTAAACCCATCAATCAAGTTTGTTTTTTAGGAAGACAAAGGCTAAAATTCACCTGCTTCACACGCTACTCCCATACTTTTAACTTATTTACAATTGTGTTATTCACTAGTCAATGTGTTCTTCATCGGATATATCTCACTTTCCTCCGTCAACGTCGACCCTTCGCCCGCTGACGACAATGACTCTCTCATTGATCCGCCAAATCTCGAAGATCCATTCTAGCTTATACAATCTAGTGCCAATGCCCCTGGAATTGTCTCCGGTGGCTCAAACAACTGCATCTTCGTCAAATCCTCATCGTAACTTCTGTCATTCTCGTAATCGTCGTTGAGAAACTCTGCGATCACCGACAAGGATAGGTTCTTGATCTTCAGAGGACTATGATGTAGAGTTAATCCTTTGTTCTTGTGGCCAGTCGGTGGAGGACGGCCGCCGTCGGGATACTCTTCCACTTTACAGGCTTTCTGGTGCTTTAGAGTAGGTGTTGGCCGAAGCTCGCGACATTGTGTAGAGGAAGCAGAGGAGGAAGAGGAGATTGCGGCAGTGCTGCTCAAGCGCCCTCTCTTTCCGTTTCTTTGTTCTACTCGTTATCGGTGGAGCCAGTGTTTTTCGTTTTTTTAGGAATAAGACAAGCTTTTAGGGTCAACAACAAAAAAAGTCATCAAACTCCTGCCTCCTTTTCAATTCAGTCTCCTATATAATATTTTGAGCAAGTAATCACTTAAAGTAAGGTTAGAATAGACGATTCACAAATACTTTTTATCTCCAATTATTACCAACAGTTAGATGAACCATGTGCTCATAATATGATATAAAAATTCATTCCTTTAAATTAATTTATATATTAAGTTTCATAGTTATTTCGTATATTTATATACAAATTATGAAAATGTGTTCATATATCTTAACAGGAAGGAAGAGAATAGAGGGGAAATTATATATATTTTTTTAGAAAGACAATTGTGTTATTCCGTTTAGTAAGAAATATTATTTTATTTATACAAATGTATTATTTTGTAATATATTATTCATTTCATAAAATGTATTGTTTGTAAATCATGGTGTTCTATTTAGTAAAAGTATTATTCTATTTATACAAATATGTTATTCTGTAATATGTTGTTCATTTCACAATATGTGCTATTTTTAAATTATAGTATTATGTTCAGTAAAAAGTATTGTTCTATTGAAATAAATGTGTTGTTGTGTAATAATCTATTAATTTTGTAAGATATGTTATTCATAAATTATGTTATTTCATTTAGCAAGAAGTATAGTTCTATTCATACAATGTGTTGTTCATTTTATAAGAAATACTATTTATAAATAATATTTGTTGATTTAATAAGAAATGTTGTTTTATTAAGACAACTATGTTGTTCAGTAATATACTGTTCATTTTGTAAGATGACTGTTAAGTGATGTTGTTTCGTTGAGTAAAAAGTGTGGTTTCATCCTTACAAATGTGATGTTTTATAAAATATTTTTCATTTCATAAGAAATACTGTTTGTAAATAATGTTGACTAATTTAATTAGAAATATTGCTCCATTCTAACAAATGTGCTGCTCCCTTTAGATAAATATGTTGTTCTGTAAAGTGTTGTTCCCACAAATAAATGTGTTTTTATGTAAAGTATTATTCTTTTTAGACAAATGTGATGCTGTGTAAGCATTATTTCCTTTAGATAAATGTGTTATTCCCTTAAGAAAAATATTTTGTTTTGTAAAATGTTGTTCAATTCAGATAAATGAGTTGTTTAATGCACGGTGATAATTTTGTAAATATCATAAAAATGTTGGTGTATTGCTATACACTGGGTGCACCAAATAGGTATTCTATTAGGATTATTAGCCACTAATGTTTATGACTAGAACAAATTAGCAACCAAAGAAACTAACCGTTGGAATATTTTGTTATTTTATGAAATATTCCATGAAGTGTGACGATTATATGACTAATTAAAATGATAAATTACATAAGTCATCTCTGAATTATATGCTCTTATGCATACGAATCAATGAACTAAAAAAAAATATGAAAACTCAAAGGAAGCTAAAGAAACATGAAACAAAATCTCCTCCAAATGCCAAAGATATCAAAGGAAGCTAAAGAAACAATGCAAGAATGTGTGGCTGAGTTCATTAGTTTTGTCACGAGTGAAGCATCCGCGATGTGCATGAAGGAGACGAGTAAGACTGTGAATGGAGATTATATTTGCTAGGCTTTCTCAATTTTAGGGTTTCACAATTATGCTCCCCAATAAGGAGGCACTTGCAGTTACAGAGGTATAGGGAAATAGAAGGGTATAGAGCAAATCCAAAAAGAGTGAATAACTACAACACAAAAGATTAAATTCAATGTTTCAAATTAATGCTTTAGTTTTTAGGCTTCACTGTTTTAACCATGGCTATAGTTATTAAAAAGATTATGGCTATGGCTTCACTTATGAAGGGGTGAAAAGGGATCGTTCTAAAGTAATATACTTGGTATAAGTATACCCAACAAAACTTAACACTCGAGTAGGATCGATAGGATCCTTCATCCTACAATTCTTATAATTCTACTTATGATCCTTTTATGTTCTTGCCGTACCTTTGATCCTAACACATTTTGATAATATTTTATGAGTTAGGATTGTAAGGTCGCACGATCCTACAATCCCAATTGCAATCTTGACAATCTTGGTGCAGATCCTTACCACTTCCAGCGTCTCTGCCTAAAAGACAATCAGTGCCAATGACAACACTTACCTAGGGTTTATGTTAGTGATTTGACAAAATGTGGCCAAGAGACGATGCTTCTCCATTGGAGAAACCGGGCCTCATGTCATTCTTTTCATTTTTCATTGGCCTAATCTCAAAATAACCATTGAACTTTTACAAATACATATGTTAAACAATATAACTCTTTTTAACGCTCACCGCCCCTAGAAACTTTCACAATTGTGTCTATTAGGTTATTAAGTGTTTCAACTAAAAAATTTTAGAAATTACAGATCAAAAGTGTGATTTGCTAAATTTGAGAACTCACAAAAGAGTGATAAAAAAGTGGTACAATAATAATTCTATCTTAATAATCAGGTTAAATTGAAAAATCAATTCATAACCTTTAATTATCATTCTATTTTAGTCTTTAGTCTATTGATTGTTTTGTTTTGGTGCTAAATCTATTAAAATTATTTCATTTTATTTCCTCAATAGATAAAATCCATTAACTTAGAGTAACTCTTTGACCTAGAATTTTGTGATTTTAAACCAAAATTTAGATAATAATATTCTAGAAAATTTAAACTGTGTAATAATTTTTTAATGTCTAAAATTTATTTATGGTTTCTTAACCTTTGTGGTCATCCTAAGATGGTCCCTCTCCCTCACCTCAACTCTGTACTCATAAAGCTTATTAACTCCTATATTTTCTTCTAATTATGGTTATTTTATCAGTTTTATTGTTAAATTCGATGAAAGTCGCTGATGTTGCATAAATTAATATTAAAATAATCCATTTTTACTTTTATATTTTTATCTAAAAGACCTAAAATCCTTCTTTTTTTTTCCCTGAGTTTTTCTTTTAAACGTCTCACGGACTCTCAATCCAGCACTCTAGAGTCTCCTTTTTCTGAAGCTGAAATTAAAACAATTTTCTGGAGTTGCAGGGATGACAAAGCGCAAGGCACTGATGGTTTAAACTTCAAAGTACTCAAGGAATTTTGGCCCATGATTAAACAAGATGTGGTGGAGTTTTTCAAAGAATTCTATGTCTCTGGCGACTACCCAGTTGCTTTCAACAACTCGTTCATTTCTTTGGTTTCTAAGAAGGTCTGTCCAGAAAGCCTAAATGATTTCAAACCCAGCTCCCTTATTGGCAGTATGTATAGAATCCTTGCGAAAGTCTTAGCTGAAAGGCTGAAATCAGTCATTGGCTCAGTTATGGGCAATTCTCAATTTGCTTTTTTTAAGGGCTACCAAATTCTTGACTATGTTTTGATGGCAAACGAAGCTGTGCATAGTCTAAAAAAGAGTTTGTCAGGTGGTTTAATTTTTAAGGTGGATTTCGAGAAGGGTTTTGATTCGGAAGAATGGAGCTTCCTAGACAGGGACGTAGCCAGAAATTCCACTTTGGGGGGGGGCGTGATGTGAAACGGGTTATTAGCATGTATAAATTTACAATTACTAATAGAAAATACTAAACAATATTATATATAGACATATAAAATTTGAAAGTGTATAATAACTAAGTTTATTTCAAAAGTTTACAACTCAAAATTCATTAGACAATTTACATATATAGACACATTGAATTAAAAAATTTATAATAATTAAGTTCAATTTATAGAGTAAAAATAGTTATTTGAATTTTCTATTAATTATAAAAAAATATTATACAAATTAAATTTATTTTATAGCACTTACCAGATAGTCCAAATTATGATCTAAAAATTTGTTATCAGATAAATACTTTGAGTTAACAAATTTCATGCAATGAAACCAAAATGAAACATTTTTTATAAATTTAGGACTAAAACAAAATGTTTTTAATATATTTGGAACCAAAACAGAATGTTTAATAGGATAGGGACTAAGAGGAAATAATAATTAAAGAGTAAGGACTATCACGTAATTTATCCTTAAATGGATAAAATATACTAGAGTCCCTTATTAATTATAAAAATTACAGATAGGTACCTAAGTTTAATTTTTCTACAATTGTATCACATATCCAAGTACCCAATAAAATTTTTTAAACCCCCCCTGAATAGATACGCCCCTGTTCCTAGATGGAGTCATGGAAGAGATGTGTTTCGGTTCTCGCTAGAGGGGTTGGATTCTCTATTGCCTAAGTACTGCCATTATCTCGGTTTTTCTAAGAGTACTCTCTCCAGTGTAGGTGTCGAGCAAAATCTGGTGGATATGTAGGGTACGGTGATCGGTTGTTCGACCGGACACCTTTCTATTTGATATATATCTAGGCTTGCCCATAGGAGCCAACCCTTTGTTTCATTCAGTATGAGAACCAGTTACTGTTAAATTTAGACAATGTCTAGCTAGGTGGCAATTGCCCTTAATCCAAAGGCAAGGAGGGTCACCTTAATTAAATTTGTTTTAAACAGTTTACCTTTTTAATTTTTGTCTCCATTTCAGGTCCTGGTTGGTGTTGCTAATGAACTTGAGAAAATTCAAAAGAGCTTTTTCTGGGGTGAAAATCTGAACTCTAAGAAGCTCTCTCTAGTGGACTGGACATCCATTGGCAAAGCAAGAAAATTTGTGCAAATGGATTTGGAGATACAGCAATGAGCAAGAAGCTACTTGGAGACGCCTTATCGATGCCAAATATGGTTGTGTGGATTTTAGTTTGCTACTCGGGTTCTCTCTAGCCGTTTTATTTCTCTAGTTTGGAAAAGAATTTCTAGCTTACCTTCTTCACAAGGTGTTAGTGGTGAGGTCATGAAGAAAGGTCTGTTACATTTAGTTGGGAGTGGCACCCAAACAGCCAAACTCATTTTCTAGGAAGACCATTGGATTAAAGATGTGGTGTTGAAGGACGATTTCCCGAGGATTTTTGTTCTAGCTACTAAAAAATGTAGACCAGTTTGTGATGGTTGATGGTTTATGGAGGTGGAATATTCAGTTGAGGAGATGTCAAACTTTTTGATTGGGAAGTGAAGGTTTTCGATCATTTTCTTGCTACCATCAACTCTAAGGTGCTTGCTGCAGATTCTAAGATAAATTGGGTGTTGTGCTGCTAGAATTTCTCTTGGGTCACTCAGCCAGATGTAGGTTCTCTCTTTCCTTGGTGGCTTAAGTTTGCTAGTGTAGTGTTGTGTAAAGAGGTGTGGATGTCCATTTTTTCTCTGCAATTTGGGTTATATGACAGTCTCGAAACAAACTTGTTTTCGAAAGCAAGGAACATAATGTCGTGCAAGCGGTGGATCTAATAAAAATTCTAGTGGGATATTGGTTGAAAGAAACCTAGTCTTCATGTTCTTATTCACTACTTGACTTCACTGTGAGCATTGATTCAATTGTAGTTACTTCCACTACTTGCAGGAAAAGACCCTCTGTTTGCTGGTCCGCCCCTCCAGAAGGTGAGCTCTAGGCAAGCCTGGTCCAGCAGGGATTGGAGGCATTCTGGGAGAATTTTGCGCTTCCACCCAAACACGCGTTGTTACTTAAATTGGATATGTCAGAGTAGATGTTTTGGACTTGGTGGAGTGACTAAAATTGGTGAGGGGATGCGGCTGGACATGGCACATGGGTCTGAGCTCTGTTTTTGTCTTTTTTAAGCTTCTTTTGTTTCTTTTTTCAAATCATTTTTCCCTCCTTTTCACGTTTCTTTCTTTGTTTTTTTTCGGGTTTCCTTCTTTTTGAGTTTCTTTCCCTTTTTCAGTTTTTTTTTTTTCAAATGCCCTTTTTTTTTTGTTTCTTTTAATTTTTTTCCTCTAACTAATAAAAACATGATAATAGACCAGACATCAAGAAGAATATATAGGAACTGAAAAAAAAAACAACAATGAATAAGAAAACATATAAGAACTAAAAAATAACAAATTTATAAGAGAACAAACAATAATACATAAAAAAAACATATCAGAATTGAAAAAGAACATAAACAAAAAAATATGAGAACTATTAGTGTAAGAACAAATACAATATTGGATATGTTCTTTTGCACTAATAATGAGTTCAGAACAAAATATCAGATATTGTTTGATGATAGAACAATGAAAAAGAAGAGAAAGACCATATGTCAATGAGAACATATAGGAACTCAAAAAGCAAAAACAATAATATATTAAAGAACACACAATCTCTATAAAAAAAAAACATATCCAATAAAAGAACAAGTAGGAACAAATAAAAAAATATATGGTACACGCTGTACACCAGGTGCAAGCAGTACTAACTCTCGGGCATGAGGAGTAAGGATCCCGTGCAAGCAATACTTACTCTCAGGCATGAGGAGTAAGGATCACTTGCAAGCAATACTTACTCTCAGAACCTAGGTGAGTTGGTCAACATGGAAGCTCAGAAATCTCATGGAAACATTCACTTGCATGCTAAATATACTACCAAATCCAGATTTCAACATGAAACCCTCGAACCGGAAGGCCATTACAGGGCTCATCACTGACATTAGCTACAACTAACCTCACTGGACGAACTCAAATTTTTAGCATCCCTATCCAGCCGAAATACCAAAAATGATGGACCTAACAACCAATATCCATTGCCAAACGATCAAAGCAGGTAGGAGAGCAGCAATCTAACAAGCATGAAAATATGTTCAGCCCTCTAGCATTTAACATAGTGCAACAAAAACAGGTTTATGTCTCTAACTAGAATATTATCAGTCACAGTGTACAAGGACATTAAACAGAGCAACATCATCAGTATTCCCATTTTTGATCCTTCAGCTAAAAGAACACTCACAAGCGAGGCATTTGCAACTCTTCAAATTAACCGATGCACATAAGTTGTCAAAACTCGACCATTGATACGAATACTCAGCCTTAGCAAAAGCTAAAGTAGAGATCAATCGTAAAGCAAAATCAAGAGAATCATGACTCAGATAATTCGTAAAGTTGAAAATAAATTCTACTTATCAATGAATCCTATTTAGTTACTGTTAACCAACTCCAAGAAAGCAACTAAATATGTCAAGATGCAATATCCTGAATCTCAATGTTTTACAATTACAACTCTAAGAGAACTGAAATGCATCGTTCATTAGCCCAGTAATCTCATGTTCCAATAGGTTTAATCCCAAGATCAGTAAGACCAATTTTGCCTTCATAGAGGCGCAAAAGCTGTGGCACACTTCTCCTGAATTTGGTGACATACCTTTCCAGAAAATACTCATCAGTCGTACATAACAAAGAGGATAGGTTAATATCTTCATCAATCAAGCCCTTCACTCGCAGCACATGAGCAACGGTGCATCTTGGGATGATTCTCTCCTCCAAGCTGTGCCTAAATGGGTAAGGGGACCTAGCAACATCTTGCGATTGCCAACCCATCTTGTTCACAAGAAAATCCATCACTCGTGTGATCTTCTTTTCTGAAATGCACATAACACCCTGCCACTTCCTGAATGCTGCCATGGTATCATCCCTAGACCAACCCCACCTTGAATAAATCTCAAATTTCGATTCCCATGTCTGCCGAGTCATGGAGCTGCGAGCCCATATTGCCTTGGCAAACATACTTGTCACCGGGTTGAACCCCATGCTTGCAATCTCATTCGCAGTTTCCTTCAAAGATGAAGTCTTTAAAAGTAGCATCTGGGGAGTGCTTGTGAGCAAATAAGTGATAGCAGATAGAGGTATTCCAAGCTTTCTCAAAACTCTAATATTAGAAGCAAGCAGTTCTGGGTCAAAACCCGATTTCATGAATCTACACCTAAAAAATCTGATGACCTTGGAATCAACCAGAAGAACACTCTTGAGCAGATCATAACAAGGCACAATTCGCTTCTCCAGACTAGTTGTCAGCAACCGCGGATTTCTTGAGAAGATGACTTCAACATCTGCGTTCCGACAACCAAGAGAGCGGAAAAATTCAAGCTTGGGCAACAAGGTTTCGGGATTATAGGAGAGCACTAATGGATTCATTCTAACAATTCCTGAGATCTGGGCGTCAGTGAAACCTAGTCCTCTGAACAAGTTGACCACCGAGTCGGGTCGCTCTGGGGTTTCGAAATGAAGATGCTTGGACAAAATTGCAGCACTTTTTAACGTCAAACCAAGCGAGTTCTTGAGATAAGAGACAACGAAAGGGAGTGATTCGTTTTCTGGGTTACTAGACACGAAATTCCTAGATAATACATGCAAGGAGAGATGGAACCGGAATCGACTTCCGGAATATAGAAGAAATGGAGCAGCTTGCTTACTTGTGAGGTTAAAACACAATCTTGCTTGCCAAAACCCAGACGCAGCAGCCATGGCTTGTTAGATCAGAGCGATTCTGTTCCAGAAACAGGGAAGGCCACCGCTTCGCGAGTTCAATCAGACTGGAGTTTGCAGAGCCCCATAAATCTCCCCTTTTTCCTCGGCATTTTTGCTTCGGAGCTTACATGAACCCCTCGACTTTGTGGATTGGAAGTGCACAGTGCACACCCTCGCCGCTTGCAACGTCTCCGCCTGAAAGATAACAGATGCCGCCGGCGATACCTACAGACTAATCTGGCGAAAGGTGGCGAAACGACGACGCTTCTTTATTCAAGTTACCGGCCTTCATATCATGCTTTTCATTTTTCTTTGGCTCAACCTGGAAATAACCATTGAACTTTCACAAATATGTGCGTCAGTTAGCATCACTCTTTTTGATGCGCATCAACCCAAAAAACTTTGCTAATCGTGTCTATTAGATTATTAAGGGTGTGTGTAGTTCTAGAAAATTTTTCAATTTTTTTAGAAATTTTTTGAAAATTAGAAAATGAAAAGAAAATGTGTTTAGTTCACTAACTTTTGTTTTCATTTATTTAGGAAAACAATTTTCTACTTTATTAAGAATTAGAAAACTTCCTTTTTGTTGTTTTCCTTTTTTTTTTTTAAATCAGAAAACACGGTTTTCACTTAACTTAAAACTTTCGATTGATCATCAAGGCTCTCAGCAGTCAACACCCATCTCTCACTCGACCAAGCCTCTCAACCATGGCTTCTCCGGTCCAATTCCTCGTTTTCTGATGCTTGCCTTGCTTCACTTTTCCAGTTTATCAACAGATTGTTCCGCTTTTTCTCCATCGTCATTTGATTCGCAGGTCCATTCATCTGATCTCTCATCCTCTCAATCTCTCTCTGTTTTTGCTTGGGTTCATTTATCTTATTCATCTGGGTTCTTCGTTGAATGGGTATGTTTGTTTACAATCATTTTATGGGTTTCTTCTTTCATCTAATTTGCTTAGATTCTTCACTTGGGTTCATCTAATCTTAACTATTCTCTCTCAATCCGATTTGCTTGGGTTCATCTGATCTTCTTCTCTCAATCTGATTCACTTGTTTCGTTGTGATAATAGAATATAGGGATCACGTCCCATGAATTAGAAGATTCGAATTTATGCTATTCTCATTCAAATAAGCTATTTCCAAATGGGTCGGCACATCATTAGCACCCCTTGGGGTTATCCACAAGTGTCTTACGTATCAATAGTGGCAATAATACAAAACACATTTGCCTGAAATATCTTTATATACCCACTTTTGTTGTAATTAGCTTGCCGTCCCATGTTCTATGAATAATGTAAAACAAGAAGTTGTCAACAGATCATGATGTTCATATGACTGAGTTTGTGCTGGTTAATTATCTTGCAAGTCCGTCTCTGCAGCTCCATGTGTTCTTAGGCATACCTATTCTAGTGTCATTTCATATCCACATTCCAATGTATATCCACGTTCTAATGTGAGTTTATTCTCTTTAATTGTAGGCTTCTAAATATTAAATTCTTAAGATTTTTTGCCATGGGGGAACCTTTAAGAGTTATGAATGAGTTTCACATTGTTAAATGATGCTTCATTCTTTCTATCTTTCATTCTCATCCATTTCTGTTTCTGTTTTCTTTTGGCTGTAGTAGCTTTGCATTGATTCATTGAATAACTTTTGAAGGTTTGTCTTGTTGATGTTATAATGCTAGCTTAGCCTATGGGTGTATACGATGTCAGATACTTGAGTTAAATACATTTGATAACTGAAAAGTTAGTTTGAGCATGAGAAGTTACAACCCCTGAAATCCTGTTACTGGTCCTGTTGAATAGCAATATTAGAAATTATGTCATAATTCATGTATTTGGCTTCTGGTTCTATAGATTTTTGTGATAATAGCACTTGATGTCTAGTTTCCATTAGATTTTACATAATGTAATTTAGATTTTTATGCGATTTTATAAAATTTGTGGACTGAAGACTGTTTGTTTGAAACTGAGTCTTGACATCTGTTCAACTAGCAATGTTATGAAATTCATATCAACATTTTTCTTATGTCATGCATGTCTTTGTTTTCTTGAGTTCTTCTTCAGTTTAAGTTTAGTTTGTTCCTTGAGTAGTGATGAAGGGACCATAGCAGAAAATTTGCATTTTAGGGCCTGTTATGTTTTTTTTACTTGTTCCTCATTTCCCTTTCATTTTGCGTACATGTTTGTTTAAATTAGTTCTTAACTCTTCCCTTTTATTTGTATTTTCACTTTGATTCACTTGAACCGTTAGATTTGGGTACTGGAGTTTCTTCGATTTTCAGTAACTTTGGGATGGTTGGAAAGTCACTGTAGTGATTTTATTTCTCCCCTCTTTTTAGTCTCCTTTCTTTAATGTAGGTATCTTTATATTCATAAATTGAAATTATATGAGACACCACTCAGTGGTCACTATACCTCTAGAGCCAATGGAAAAATGAGGTCCGAAAAATTAGCACGGCCGGCTCTGCTTCTTAGCCTCTTTGTCTGCTTTTTCTGGATTTTGCTCTTGTATGTTCACTTTTTTTGTTCTTGGTAGTAGTCTTGTTGATGAGTCAGTGAAGATAGATACCAGTCCTGTTAAGATTCACTCTCAACCTACCCATTTTAGCGACACTCATGAAACAAATTTGCTTGTGAACGATGCTCGCATAGAGAACACCCCTGTTAGGGATCACATAAAAGATGGTCAAAAACCTATAAGTTTCCCATTTATGAGAGCGTTGAGTACATTAGAGAATAAGAGTGATCCATATGGTAGAAGGTATATTTATGTGCATTTGCTAATTTAATCGTAATTCCTGAAATTCTAGAAATTCATATTCCTAAATAGGACTAATTGAGTTGCTCTTGTGACCTAACTCCCCCATTTTAGTTCACTTCAAAGAAACACTTATTAGGATTTTTTGGAACATAACTTTCAGCTTCAGAATAGTGCTAGATAATCAGGTGCTTTAACATGGTTAATTATTACTTACATGCCTATATCCTAGTTGAGTTTTCCTATTCTGTTCATTTTCTTTTCTCATTTGGTTTTGTCGCCAATTCATTATGTTATTTTCTAACTGAATTTTGTAGAAATGGCTGAGAACATAAAAAAGGGAGACAATAAAAAGGAGTGGCCTAAGAAAAATGAATTTTCCTTCCTTAAACTTTTGTACGAGAGAGTTTTCAATCACCCAGAAAAGGCTCTTGTTTTTAAGCCAAGAGATTAGGAAGCCATGAACAAGGACATGTTTGCAACTACTAGAGTGAGTTATGATGGTGACAAGCTGAAAGTAAAATATCATCAACTTTGGATTAAAACTCGTTAGTTTACACAGCCGCTGGAACACGCCGAAGTCACTTGGGATGCTGTTTCCAACATTGCGCATGCTTCAGAAGAAGTATGGCAACATTTCTTCAAGGTATATTGTCTTATATGCTCTTTATTTCTTCAATATGAAATAACCTAGAACTAGCAATGCAGCTATCTAATGTTTGTTCTATTTTTCTTATTTATGTTGTTGTATTAAATAATTTGAATATATAACTTCTTGCTGGTTTTGTCGTTTCTTGCTCTTTGCTTTTGTTGTTTTGAGTGATCTATTGAATTTATCGAATTTACTGGTTTCCTACATGTTGTTAGCATGTTGTTAATTTCCCAGGAAATATTCATTAGAAAGGTTCAATTCCAATGATTTTAATAAATCATAAAAGTGGCTGATTTGCTGCATGATAGGTTGCATTTTTCTTTATTGCAGTAAGATAAGAGGTTTAGGACTGGTTTTGAGGGTTTGAGCAACCAAATTTTGATTTGAAGTTTAAATTGCTGGTTTGCCCTTTTCTTCAAGTTTTACTTCTTCAGTAAACTTCTTTGATTGGTGGGTGAGTGAAGGGAAAGAACACTTTTGAACGAGTGATCCAAACAAAAACTAACTAGTTTTTCATAGCAATTTGACAGATTTTTTGCTCCAAAGGTCAGTTTTTATTTTAGGTAAGTTGGTCTCCTATTCAATTAACATCTTTTAAGGACTTGTGACTTGTTAACGACTGCATTTTTTAGTTAGGATGGTGATATCATCTATGAAAATGCATTTTAGAACCATATTGGACTGTACTTTCATTTACTGCTGAATTGGGAACTAAGGGACTAACTTTTTGCTCTATAGTTTGAATTTTTTTTTTTAACTGTGTTATCAAGTTTTTGTTAGTATTTGAAGTGTGTGTGCAAGAACTAGACTTGTGTAGTTATGACATATGTATTAGGTTTAGGGTGATTTTCTGGTCTTCTTATAATTGCAGTGATATTAATTCATAAATAATTATGTTATTCAAGGTATTTTTTCTGCCGCTCTTTACTGTTTTGTTTATTGTTCTTTTTTTTTTTTCTTTGTTACAACAAGATCAAAAGAACTTTAAGACCTACCGCAAATTTGGCTGCAAGTATTACACCATGCTTTCCAAAATATTCAACCCTACCACTACTACCGGAAAGTTTCATTATGCGTTTACCCAAGTGCCACCTATAAAGAGCAAGAATACGAACTTGAGAGTGAGTTTTTTAGTGAATGAGTTCAAAGCAATGAGCAAGTTGGCCAAAAGCGTGAAGCAAATGATACTTCGGGTGAGTGACGTGCAAAAAAAGAAACAAGATATGAGAAATTTGAGGCATGCTTAGATATGTGGTGATCGAGCTTAAGTGCTAGAGCCAAACTGCTTGAGGCTAAAACTCAATAAAAAAAAATCTGTTACTAGTCTTGAATCTAACCCATATTCTGTTGAAAATGTGATGGATCTTCTTGAAAGTGTTGATGATGTATCTTTCAACTCTTATAACAAGGCACGTATTCACTTCCATGATCCTATTTGGAGACGAATGTTTGCTAAGATGTCACCTTTAAGGCGAAAGGAATGGTTGAAGAGTTTACAGTGAGTAAGGATTCAAAGAATTAGCTCAAGAATTTAGTTTTAGGTACTTTAGTGGCTTGTAATGTTTTATTAGATGAACTATGAATATTTGAGTATTTTGTATCAAGTACCTTTATGAATTATTTATCAATCAAAGATGATGGTTTTTTTTATTTTTTTGGTTCCATGAGTTTTATGTTATATGTTAATTTAGTTTCATATTAATTGGTTGTACAGCTATTGAGCCATACTTAGGTGTTAGTAGTTCTACTATTGTTTGTTATGATTCTAACAGCTCTAGCTCAAATGATTCTTGGGAGGATATAAACTCTTTAGGAGATATGATGTTTGCTTCATATGTGTTAAAATTTGAAAGATCCCTCTTTAGAATGATCCTTTATAGAACATCAATGTTAACAGGTAAAGCTTATGTCATAGAAGTCTTACAAGGCTATCCAACTACATGTTTTGAGAACTTTCACATGAGGCCTCATGTATTTATGAATTTATGTGATCGGCTCAAAAGGTTGAATCTGTTAAAGGATGAGAATGATGTATATGTAGAAGAAGGTCTTGCCATCTGTTTATCTATTTTGTATAATATTGATAGTCAAAGGCATGTGCTAGAAAGATTTCAACATTTAATAGCCACTATAAGTTATTGGTTTAATAAGGTTTTGAGGGCTTTGGCAACTATTGGGAAGGGTATAATTTGACCTATAAATAAAGGTGGTTTAGTACAACCAGAAATTCAAAGAAATCACAATTGGTATCTTTATTTCAAGGTATATGACATACTTTTTATGTTTATGCACATATGGGCAGTAATTTTAAATCTTCTAATCACCTTCTATTTTCTCTTGCTACAGAATTGCATTGGTGCACTTGATGGAACTCATGTTGTTACATTTGCTCCAGCTACGAAGCAAAATAGTTTTCATGATAGAAAAAATTTTGTTGTTACACAAAATGTCTTAACAGCTTATTCGCACGACATGATGTTCACATTTGTGTATATGGGATGGAAAGACATGACAAATGACTCATGCATATTCATGGATTCAATTACAAAAGAAAAAAATCAATTTCCTGTACCGATGAAATGCAAGTTTCCTTCAACCTATCTCTTGTGTTATTCTAAGAGGAGACATTCGTACTTAAGTTTGCTACTAATTTATATATGCATGAGAAACAGGTTAATTATGGTTTATTTCTGTTTTATATGCTACTGATTTATATGCCTAGGGGACACAATAATGTTATGACTTGAGGGTTGGGTTTTTGTTGGCTTAAATTGAGGGCTATTAAATTGCATTACATGTTCTATTGTGTTTAATCCTAATTTTGTCTTAGTGGCTTGCTTGTGGCGAAATAGTTTATCCATGTTTTGTTGTGTATACTGAATGATGTTCAGTTGCAGTACTTTGGACAAGTTTATATGAGTAGAATCTACTATTTCAATTATAATTTGTTTTTATCTATTGATGTTAATAAGTTGTTTGACCATTGATAAGTTTGGTTTATGGAAATCATTTTAATTTTGTGGATTCTAGTTTTTTAAATATTCCAGGGTTTTTAGCTCCTTATAAAGGCCAAAGATAGCACTTGAGAGATTTTCATGAGAGAACTGGATTTAGAGAGAAATAAGAGTTATTCAATCATCGACACTCTTCTTCCCGTAATATGGTGGAAAAAGTTTTTGGAGGATGGAAAGCTAGATTTCCAATTTTAAAGAAGATATTCAACTATCCACTTCTAACGCAACATTTAATTCCTATTGCTTGTTGTGTATTGCACAATTTTATCTGACAACAAGATAAAACAGATGAAATATTTACTCAATTCAGAAAGAAAGGGATGATAGTTAAAGGTGAATAAGGTTTGGTTGTAGAACAACAAATGGCTAAAGTTGATGTGTCTCAAACAACTTAAATGGCTAGAGTGAGAGATGAGATAACCACCTGTATGTGGAATGATTACCAGTGGCGCAGAGTTCGCTCCAATAGGCATTGACTTTAGTGTATCTAATTATATTTGATATTATATTCACTTTGAAATTGTATTAAACATTAAAAAATATTATGACTAAGATGGTCTATTTATCATATGAACATGTTTTTTTTTCTTTTATATGAGTATTGCATTTGAATGTTTTAATAATATGAGAATATAGAATTTTATTGTGAAGAAAATTTTCTCAACTAAACATGTTTTCCAATTTTTCATTTTCAAAAAATTGTTTTCTTGTAGAAACAACTAAATATGTTTTCTGAAAAATATTTTAGAAAACTGTACATAGAAAATGAAAACTAAAATCAAAAAAGGAAAAAAAAACTATTTTCTACAACCAAATGTCACCTAAGTGTCTTGATTGAAAACTTTTAGAAATTATAGTGTGATTTTCTAAATCACAAAAGAGTGATACAAAAGTGGCACAATAATAATTCTTTCTCAGTAATTGGGTTAAATTTAGCAAACATTTCCAACTTCTAGTTATCTTTTAGTCCCTAATTTATTGATTGTTTTGTTTTGGTTCAAAACCTATAAAAATTGTTTCATTTTGGCCCATCAAGAAATGGAATCCATTAACTCAGAGTAAATGTCTGACTTAAAATTTTAAAAATTTAACTTAAAATATTCAATAGTAATTTTTTAGTAAATTTAAACTGTATAAAAAAAATTTACAATTAATAAACAATTTATATTAGTAGTTTTTCCTTTCTAAATGAAATATGTCAAAATTATAGAGAGGAAAAACTGATTATTTAAATTGTTAATGAACTGTTATAAAACCATTGTGCATATTAAAGTTGCTGTGGGCCAATTGCCGTGTAGTTTAAATTACAACCTAAATACTTGTTATCAAACAATTATTCTAATTTAACAAATTCATAAAGACCAAAATGAAACATGTTTAACAAGTTTATTATCAAATAAAACATGTTAAACAAATTTAGGAGCAAGACAAAGCAATCAATAGGTTAGGGATCAAAACAAAATGATAATTAAAGGTTAAGGACTAACCATGCAATTGACCCTTAGTAATTTTACAAAAACATATTTGTTTTACTTATATTATAACTATATTCTAAAAAATGAGAGGTTGTCATTATTCATCTATAGTGAATCACTGTAGATAAATATTACAATTTTTTTTTTTTTGATTTCTGTGAATGTAATTTTCTGTTTTCTTTTTAGTTTAATCCTCTTTTTGCAAGAAGCTCACATTTCTAAAGGCTTATGTTACAATTTTCTTGATTTTAATCTGTTTCACGTTTTGTTTTGGTTAAAATACGATTTCAATCTCTAAGTTTCTAATCTTTCCCATTTTAGTCTCTGAGTTATGTTGGTGTTACTTTTTTGTCACCAAATTTTATAACGATTTAACTAGATTTTTTACTTGCTCTCTTGGTCCCCAATCTTTTTTGTTGTTGTTGTTTTATGTACTATCTTATAAAGTAAGACATTGGGTGACAATAATTTGTTTATTTTTAGTTAAACCACTTTTTATCTTTATTAAGTCAATTGTTAAATCCTTAATACCTAAAGTTTTTTCTTTTTTTTTCTTGAACCAAACTTTTTTTATTGATTTTCTCTATTATTATTTTCTAAAATGAAACTTTAATAATTATAATTTGCCTACTTTTAGCCTGATCCTAGTTGATTCAGCTTTAGTGTATTTTTTTATTGTTTATCTTTATTAAGTTAATGGTTAGACTGTTAATTGATTAACATGTATTAAATATAGTTTTGTATTTTGGTCATTTTTATCATTATTTTTTATTAAGTTTTGTAGCATCAATTATTTACTTCAATCTTTATTGTTTAATAAAGTAATTTAATCCATAATTGTTAAAATTGAATGTGAATTTTTTTAGATAAATTTTTCATTGATATAAAAATTAAAGTCTGAGTTAATAAGAGATGAAAAATTTTGGTGAATTTTTTTAATGACAAAAAAAATGCATTGTTTCAAAGCACATATTATGTGTTTAGTTCATAGTGTTATGTTTTGAACATAACTAACCATTTTGATGATAAAAATACAACATGAGACGAGTGCAACTCAAATTTAAAACAAATAAAATTTTTATTGATTTTCATAAATTTATTAGTGAGAAATTTTTAGTTATTTATTATTAAAATTTATTACAAAAAATATCTACTACAATGTACGGGTCACTAAACCTTGCTATATCCTAAACTATGAGGGGATTTTACTAGTTATCTACAATGGGAATGATTGTAGATGAACATTGTATTTTTTTCTGCATTTTAATGTTTTTTTCTAGATGTCTTCAGTTTGTTTTGAAGATCAACCCCTCTTTCGCATGGAAATCGCTTTCATGATGGTCTATATCGTTATCTTCGCAATTTTAGTATGTTTCACGTTTCTTTATGGTTAAACGTGTTTTTCAGTACATGAATTTCTCCTTTTTCTCATTGTAGTCTTTGAGTTCTGTTTGTTGGTCGTTTTAGTCCCCAAACATAATAACTAAAGTTTTTTCATTTGTTCTTTTGGTCTTTAATTTTTTTTTTGTTGTCTTCTAAAGCAAAATCCTAGTAACCATGGTTTGTTTATTTTCTTTTTTTAATCAACCATAGTGACTTCATTTAACCATTTCTGTTATTTATTTATTATTATTTTTTAAATTAAAACTTTAATTATTATGAGTTGTTTACTTTTGGGTATGGTTTGAGTTGATTAGTCAATAATTTTATTTTTTTTTGTTTTTTCCTTGTTAAGATAATGGTTAAGCTTTTAATTCTTGAAATATATACATTTGCTCTTTTGGCCTGAAGACCATTTTTTGTTGTTTTATTTTTATGTATCCATCAGTAAACCCTACTTTTTGTCACTGAAATCTCACTTTTTATCTTATTTTATTAAAATTTTCATACTATTTTTCTTTTCTTAAACAAAATTTTAGTCGTTATAGTTTATCTCTTGATACTAAGAATATTTTACCTTAACCTTTTATCCTAGTTCTTACTTTTCTTTTTTCATTTTTATGAAACTTTTTTCATTCATCAATGATCACCACTATTTATGTTTATATTTAATGTTGACATGAATTGAACTGACGCAAAGCATAGGTACTTTAAAGCTCATGATATCTAAAGCTAGAAGTTATGATGTAACATTAAGAATGATGATATATCTGCCACAGTATTTGTTTTTTCTTTTCTTTTAGGACTGAGATTGGCCCATTTTTCTGCTTTCATGAACCATTTCTTTGCCTTTATTAGGCCTATTTTTTCTGTTGCCTTGGTGGCCAATTCATGTGCTTGCTTCTATTTAATAAGATGGTAACTTATTGCAATTATTAGGAATCCAGGTCATGCCTAAGCGGGCCAAGCCTGTTCCTACTTCTTCACAAGGTTTAGGTAAAATTACAATTTGCCCATCTTATTTCAGAAATATATACTTTACACTTTGTCTTTTTAATACAGTCTAAGAGCAACTTCTGAAATTTTAATTTAGCTTGTATGATGCTCATATTTAAGTAATTTCAATCTGTATGATATTTTTTTTAGTTAATTGGTATTTAAAAAATACAATTTTCTATTTACAGAATGAACGGAAAGAAAAAACTGATAACTTAAAATCCATTAAATGTAAAAAAAATACCATACAGATTGAAACTATTAGAAAATGACTACCATGATGTTTAAATTAAAATTTTAAAAGTTGTTGTTGGGCTGTATTAAAAGGGTAAGGGCAAAGTGTATATTTCTAAAACAGGGGGCAATGTGTAATTTCACATGAACCTCAGGGGGCATATTGTAATTAACCATTGATTTTATCTTCAAATTTTTCCTTTTTTTTTAATTCGGTAGTGGCTCATTTTAATTTTGGTCCAAAGACACTTGTGGTCCTTAAACTTGTTCCACCTAGACACTTTACTCCCTGGACTATGACTCGGCCTAACTCACCTCTTAAACTTACAAAAGTGAGACACTTTACCCGTTTATGCTTCATGTGCTCGTCACGTGTGGGCTTGGAAATAGATGTCGTTCAACTTTGTCAAAGAGAAAATCACTGATAAAAAAAGGATCATACCATAAACCTTAAATTGAAGTGGGTGACTGTTTTGGTAGTTAATTCCATCTTGAATTTGGCAATTGATCATTGATTGATGTTGTCTCAATACTCATTAGCATCATCAGAGGCAAGGTCTGTTGCATCAAAAGGCTTAAATTGTAAACATGGCGTTCAAGCTAGTTGGGGCACAACACGTCGAGAAGAGAAAAATTTCATGCAAAGATTCTACCGATATCATTATTATAGGGGTAAGTAGATGATGTATTTGGGAACAAAATTGAAAAACATGTGAAGGAACGATGGTTAGATTGGTTGGGTTGTAGGTTGAATTTTACTATTTTTTTTATGTATCACACAGACATCAAAAGACTATAGATTTTTTGGTTGGATGGATGATGAATTTTCTAACCGTGCAAAGAAGGTAATTGCTAACTTTTGAAAGAAGAAGAAGAAAGGATTGAAAGACGAAATCCAAGCTTTAAATGTGCAAGTCTCATAATTGTTATATTCGAATGAGGAACTTTTTAAGTAGCCTGAAGATGAATTGTTGGTACTTGGTACTACATAAATTGGATAATATGCAGCAAAAGATATCTAAAGTAAAAGTGTGTGTGATTGTCAGTTGTTGTTTTTTTATGGCTATTGTATATATTACAGCCTTGTTTTGTTGGCATTGTAGGTATATAGGATTGCTAGATGGTGGGGGAAACATGGTTGATTTGTGCCTTTTGTATGCTAGGAAATGTTGAATTGAATGGCAATCCTAAGAGCTCCATGCAGTGTATCTTTTATGCATTCCAGTAATGAGAAAATTGTGGTCTTGGTGGAAGATTATGCTGCCAAATTAATGCTTTTTTTATGTACAGCTATAGCTGATCTTTCATGTGGCTTTTTGGTTTTTAAATTGTTTGCACAATGAGTAAGTATATCTTCTTGAGATTTGTAGTGAAGAGTGTTTTGCTGGTGGGTTAAGAAGCTAGAGAAGAGAATGTAGCAGTCAATATGCAGTGAACCTGCATGTGTTTCTTTATAATCAATTGTGTGCACCTTTGTTTGAGCATAAAATCAGTAAAATTGCTATAAAATCAACAAAATTGCTCATGTTTCAACAGCTTTATTTGTCTTTGAAATTTGTCTTTAGCACATTTTGTCTTTTAGCACACAAGTGAAAACCAAAGTTTGACAAAAACAATAGGCCGCTTTTGCTCAAGTTCTTGAAGAATCAAAATTTTTAATTTGTTTTTAGCACACTTTTCCTTTTCTATAAGAAATGGTTCCAACATGTCTCAAATGGCTATAGGAGCATGCCTACAAAGTTTGGATCTAATCTGAATTTTATAGCAGATAGTCAAACTTTAGTTTAACCAATAAGAAAAGGCCTAATTACCTATTTGACCATTGTACTATGGTGACTCAAACATTCACTCCCCTCATCTTTTGGGGGATCATAATTGAGCTCAGAACTTTAATGACTGGGAAATTTTGTTCTAATTACTTAACTTCTGTTTATTTAAAAAGGAAAAAAACCACATAATTGCCACATAAGTTTCCAAATTTTTATCTTTTAGACCAAAATGTTTTGACTCCTCCCTTTTTAGTATTCCCTTAGTCTCACTTTCCAATTTTACCCATCACAATCAGTTTGCCTTGTAGGCCTCATCCATCAGTCGTCGTTTATCCGTTTGTCGATCCTCACCTTCGTCTATTTCTTCATTTGTCTTGTCTTCATCTCGTCCATTGTTTTTCACCTTCATCCGTTCCTCAATTAGCCGGCCTCACCCTCCTCAATTATCCAGCCTCAATTCGCTGGCTTGCTTCATCCTCGATCGTGCCGGAATTCAGACAATCGACAGTGTCGAAATCGTGCTAGAATCAAGAACACTATAAATTGCGCAAAATCACGCCAAAATCAAGACCATTGGAATCACATCATAATTGTAACAGATTACATCAAAATCATATGGATTCACATTGGAATTGAGACTAAAATCAAGACCATTGAAATCGTGCCAAAATCACGTCGAAATCTCATCAGCTTCTAGTTTCTCTGGGTTTAATTATAGTTTAAGGCCCAAAGTTATTGGTTTGTACAATTAAAGGCTTGAAAATTTAAATTGTGCAATTAGATACAATTTTGTGACATAACTGACGGAAAACATCCATTTTACTGAGTCAATAGAGCAAAGTGTCCTAGTTATTAAACTTTAGGGCTTGATTATGACCCCCCAAAGGTCCAAGAGAATGAATGACTGAGTCGCCATAGTACAGGAGTTAAATAGGTAATTAGGCCATAAGAAAAATACCAATTCCTCCTTGGATAGCTGCTACAAAATTTTGCAAAACACACATCCAAGCTTTAACATCAAACCAAAACACTTAAATCTAGTTTTCAAGTTCCGAACATGATTAAAATATAAAACCACACGTGTTCTTTATGTTATAGATTAGACTAAATCTTTCTGCCAAAAAGTCAAATCTAAGTCAACACCTTGAACGCCCATAAGGAAAATGTGCAGAATATTTTGGAAGAGTAGCACACTATAAAATAACCATATCCTATTTAATGTCTTCAACCTCAAAACATATTCATATGCAACCATGTTCAAAGTCTGATGCAACAAACATAAAATATCAAACTAGAACTCATTTATGGGTTTCGAATAACATAAAATGGACCCTTAGTATTTCTTCAACAACCTTAATGGTTGATGTCAAAAGAGTTAAAACTTCAATTGTGGCAATTGACAAGTTTGAGTTAATCAATAAGCATGAACATTCTCCCTTCTTTGAAGATAGTTTCATCTTGCAAACCAGGCTGTGAACAAACAACAAACCAATCACAGTAAACCAGTAAGCTATATATTATAATACTAACACATAGAATTAGTTGATAAATTAAAACCTACATTTAGGATAATGGTTAAGGTATGAGGGTTTTGATAAACACCAAGTCTATAAATTTTTTTTTTTTGTGTGGAACACTGTGATGTTAAGGGAGCAGAAAAGGAAGTCACACCAGAACCCCTCCTCTGGGAAGCACCTATTATGTGTTTGTTTACCCGTCCATGTGTTGTTGTCAGCTGAAGTTGGAGGGAGGTTGACACTTCTAGCTTTCTGAAACAAAGAACAAGATATTCAAAACTTACAAGAAAAAATTTAAGGCTTGTTTCATAGATTAACAAGTATGAAATTAAGAAACCTTCAATGGGCATGATCTCATGGTATAGCTGGCATCCTTGCATATCAAACAATGCATTATTCTCCTATGCCTAGAAAGATTGGCCTTACCTTTTACAGGTTCATTTTTGGATCTTTTTCTTTTTTTTTTTCTATGGTCTACCTAGCATTGGTCTATTAAGAGGAGGCAATATTGGACCGAGTCCACTATCTGCCCAAAAATCTTCACCCGGCATAAGACCTACTGCATATCCATATGCCTTGATAAACATTTCTTTCTTGTAAACCTTGTCAATATAATTCTTTGGATCATCACCTTTATACAAGATTGCCCTGATGACATGTGGACATGGTATACCAAACAAAGACCAGCTATTACAGTTGCAACATTCAGCATCTAAATGAACAACATACTATGTCATAGCAAACCTAACCTCATATCCATCCTCATCATTCTATTTGACCTTCCACTTATAATTCTTGTCTATATTTCCATACAGAATTTGCATGATTTTATCACTAAAATCTTCTTGCCATATTGCAACAAACCTTCTTTATATTGTTCTCTCCATCACAAATTCTCTCATCTCTTTAAGCATAGAGATAATAGGCTTGCTCTTTGATCCAACTAGTATAAAATTAAAAGCTTCACAGTTATTATTATCTAATGAATCACACTTAATGGTTGATGAGTAGTAGGCACTACACCAATTTCTCGTGCTAACATGTATAACAACTTCTTTAACACCAGGCTTAAATTTCTCTAACTCATCTACCCTTTTCACCAAAGAATTCAATGCCTTTGCCACCCCATAGAAAAACTTTTTTTAGTGCCACAACTCTATATTTAGGTTACTAATTGCTAATATATGCCTAATACATAACCTATGTTTAGCCCTTGGAAAAATGGTGACAATTGCATTTAAAAGACCTTACATGTGTTTTATCTTTTTTTTTTTTTGCTCTTTTGCATTGATTTCTTGTCACATCAAGATGAAATTGCTCTCTAACAGTTTCTTGAATAAAGTCAATTTTCAAACTAGGGTGACCAGTAATTAAAGACTCAAAATGTCTTTGCAATCCATGGACAATTTGCCCTTGACACCTTGAACACCCTATGACAATCATGCATATCAATATATTTCTTGATGACAAAGTACTCCTTGTTTTTAAACTTCTCAAGAGATGCGAAAAACAACCATGGGCAATTTTTTTACCATACACTTTGCTCTTATTTTTCTAGCTTCATTCTTTAGGTATTCATAGTCATATTTCTCAGTTATACTGTACTTTCTTTAATGCCCTTCTACACTGCTTACTATCAGTGAAGCTCATGCCAACAAAAAATTTAACTTTCTTTACATTCTTATAATACTTGGGGAATCTATTTAGCCTCATTGATACAATTTAATTTCCATTATCATTGCTTCTTGAACTAGAGCTTCCAACATCAGAGTTGTCTACATCTACTATAAAATCATCTCTGACATTGGCAGCTTCACTAGGATTTACTTCGCAACCAGCAGTTCTAATGAATGAAAAAGGTTGCAAAATTCCCTCACTTTGCGGATTGCATCCTCAATTTCCTCATCTTCACTACCCAATATTGCATCCTCAATATTATTGAGCTCCTAGTCACATTCTTCCCTCAATTCCTCTCTATTGTTGTTTGAATCATCATCACTGGCCCTTAAGTCTCTTCCACTTTCACTATCATCTTCACAGAGCAATGAGTTTGCTTCTTACTTGTTGCCTGCCTTCAACCCGAACTCTCCTTCAATCAATTGCTCTTTCTCAATTGCCTTAATGATGCTTTCTCCATGTGACTTATTTATGAATATATTAGTTCCCTCATGCAGAATGTCTATTGCCTAAGCCATTCACATGCTCCACATGTTCCATGTAAATCTCCACTTCTTTGCTCAAAAGAGCAAAATCAACCTTGTCCATAACACTTGCATCATTGAATAACTCTTTTAATCCTACATTAAGAGGTTGGCTAGGGACTCTGTGGTATATTTTTTTTCACATCACTTGGTGTGTAACCAAGTTCTTTTAGTATGTCTTTAAAGACCCAATATATGACTAAGTCTATATCAGTTTTGTTTTCATTGACCTTATGACCAACGTAGTTCACAAATGGTTGCCTTAACATTGTACCACCATAGTATATTTTCATAATAATTTCTTCCATTTGTAGCCAAATCCAACAATATCCTACCATTAATAACACCGTAAAAGAACAAGACAAAATAGCAAGACTAAAAGACATAATAAAATTGACCCTAAACCATAGTCACCAGTCAACAACTCACATACTAAAGAATTGCTCTATACTTGACCAACCATCATCAATACACAAAAATAAAAAAAAAATCATACAACTTTTGTATGTTATTTTCCATCTAACAAGAAATCCATTAACACAACAATCCAAAACACAAATCAATGTTCAATATACCTTTTTCTAATCACTATTCAATGGCTTCACTTTTTTCAGGAATCTTTTTTTTTTCATGTTACGGACCACTTTTCTCAATCTCAAATCAAACAAAACACTGTCCACTCATGCTTTTGCCTGATTCTCTTTTTCATTGAATCTCACTTTGGAGCCAATCAAGTGATTTTTACGCCACCATCCATATATCTCTCACGAAGTTGAATGGCGTTTGTTTCCAAGCCTACACATGATGAGCACATGATGCATAAAGGGTTAAAGTGTCCCACTTTTGTAAGTTTAGGGGGCGAGTTGGACCAAGTTATAGTCCATAGGTTAAAGTGTTCAGGTGGAATGAGTTCAGGGACCAAAAGTGTCTTTAGGCACTTAATTTTCTATAGATTAAAGTAATAATTAATAACAATAATTTTTTCTATAAGTAATTGACAAAACAATTAGTATCTATACGTTTAATTTTTCAAAATTAATTTTTTTCCTTTTTGACCCATTCATATAAGGCTAAAAAATGTGCCCCAACATTTTAAATTTATAACCCTTTTTTTATTATATTCTCAATATTTAAAACATTAGAATCAGACTCTTATAATAATCAATCTATGTTCATTTTATAATGGTAATTGGACAAATTTCTTTTCTGCATTTTTTATATATTTTCCCAAATTAATTTATGTGTGTAACTTTCAGCAACACATGATCAAATGCTAGTTCTTGCTACCTCCTAGTGGAGCTTTTAAATTTGGAAACAATATAGTTTTTGTCAACAATGTGTAGTTAACACATTCAATGGACAAATAAGTACAATTTTGAAAGTTTATTAGGATGATGGTTATTCTAAGATTCAGCAAGTTTCATAATATATGAATTGTCCCAGTTACACCATGCCTTTTTTTTTTTTCTTCTCAACATCTAAATACTAGAAAAATTGAATTGCTAAATATTGGAGTTTATCATATACCTCAGTAGGTAGGAAAAGACAGCTCACCAAATTAATAGGTATTGCTTACACCACTACCTTAATAAGAAGGATTTGGCTTGCCTGGGACAACAAAGATGCCTTCCATTTAGTCATCTTTTACTTGACCAATTCTATGAGAAAATCAAACTACTTGAATTTCTTTTATCCCAACAACTAAGGGAAGCCTAAGTACCTATCCACTTTAAGGCATGCCTGTGTCCTCAGCATCCCAGAAAGCCATTATCTAACCTGCAGATGACAATTAAGGCTTGAGAAGAATGATGATTTCCATATGTTTACCATTTGTCCTTAGGCATTTTTGTAAAGCTAAAAATAGCCAACAAATGCCCTATACCTTACTCATTAGCCCAAATGAACAAGATATTATCATCGGCAAACAATATCTAGGAAATTGGGTGACTAAATCGACTAATTGCCATCCCTCTAATCTAACCCTGCAACTTTGCATGGTGAAGCAATGCCAATAAACCTTCTGCATAAAATAAGAAAAGGAATAAAGGAGATACAGGGTCTCATTCACTTAATCCTGTTAACGGTACTGATTAGTGGGTTGCCTATTGACCAAGATAATGAAAGAAGATGTTTACACACAATTCATAACCAAGTTGATGCAGGAGACATGGAACTTCTTTTGACCTATCACCACTTGAAGAAACCTCCATTCTACTAAATTGTATGCATTAGACATGTCCAATTTAACCATTAAAGCTCTTTCCCTTGGCTATAAAGGCGATTAATATAATGGCATGTTTCTAGCGCTACAAGCGCATTGTTATTAAGTAAATTCCTCAGAATGAAGGCACTCTGATTATTAGAAATCAACATAGGCAACAAGGGCTTTAAACAACTTTACTGGCATCTTTGAAATCAACTTATACAAAATGTTACATTAGCTAATGGGTGATAAACCACCGTTGTCCTGGAATTTCATACTTTTAGACATAATGTATGTATAGTTGATATCCTTAAAAAAAATGACTATTTAAAATTTTAAGGACATAATTGGCAAACTCAGAGTTGAGTAGGTGTTAGTACTTTTTGAAAAACAATAAAGGTAAAACCATCTAGACTTGGGGACTTTATAAGAAACATTTGAAAAAATCTCCAGCAAACCTTTTAAGTTATAAATGGTTTCAATAAAGCCTCATTCATCTATCTTGACACCACCTTATGCACTAATGGTATAACCTTATCAAAGCTCTGATGGAGAGCAGGTTTAGAACATAATTGAGAAATATTGAGCAATTTGTTCCTTGATGGCATTTTGATCCCGTACTTCCAATCCATTTTCTAGCTGAAGAATGCGGATGTAGTTTCTGTGTTTCTTGCTTGAACTTATTTAATGAAAAAACCTAGTATTGTAGTCCCCCTTTTTTAACTAATTGGTCTTTGCCCATTGGCTTCATAACTTCTTCTTTTTTTTTTTGTACAAGAGTTGCAACTCATCCTCTAGCTTGTGGCATTAAGCTATGGAACCATGATCAACCTTTTGTGCCGAGGCTTCATCTAATCTTTTTTTGGTCTCCCTAATTAACACCTATAGGTTCCATGAATTCTCTTCTAAGCATCTAAGCTATGGAACCATCATCAACTTTTTGTACTGAGGCCTCCTTTAATCTCCTTTTTGGTTTCTCTAATTAACAACTTAAGGTTCCATGAATTCTTCCTCTAAGCATCTAAGTCCCTTGTACACCCTTTTAATTTCTTAGGAAGGGAAGCCTCACCATTTATATTTATACTCTTTCTAATCACCTCTATACACTTCGGCTCAAGTGTCCACATTGACCCAAAAATGTCACAAACTTGTTAGATATACTTAAAGGCCACTATGGTCCAAACAAGCAAACAAAAAGTATTTAACGTGAGTTATTGGGAATGCAATTTTCCAATTTAAGTTCACTAAAGCTTGATCAAGCTTCTCATGTATCATCACACCACCCAGGCAGATATGTCTCTAAGTGTAATCTGATCTATGAAAACCTAGGTCAATGAGAATTATGGTGGGCATTGTATTTTAAAAATTCACCATTTGACTAGTTTTTGTTAGTTGTCACCCTTTTTCTTTAATCCCACAAAATCTTATTAAAATCCCCTACTATCATCCATGAAAGGTCAAATTACATTGCCAATAGGTGGAAAAGAGACTATGATTCATGCCGTAGTTCTTGCTCTGGGTGCCCATAAAAACCCATTAGCCTCCAAGGTATATCCATAGCGATAACGGCAATGTGATACTGGGAGTATGCTAGCAGCTCCATATCCCAACTAGCTCTTCAGCACAATACAAGGCCCTATTTCTGCTCTTCACACAGAACTGCAAAAGCAAAACTAAAACTCCAACTACCTTTGTACCTGCTTTCATCCCAGATGTTGTTTTCCAGATTTCCAAGAAGAAGACAATATCTGGGGTCCTCTGTAGGATTACCCTTTGAAGGGCATGAATTATCTGTGCAAACCCAAGCTCTTGACAGTTCAAACTAAATAGGTTCATCGGGATTGGGAGGCTGAGCTAGTCCATGCCAAACTTGTCTAAAATAGTTCCTCACTATTCTTCTTCACCTTAGTATATCAACCATTGCATTCACCTTCCGGGACACCCTTTCTATTTCAAAGTGGTAAGTGTTTCTAGGTTCTCCTTGATCTGTATAATTAGATACCTTATCAGGAAAACTATATGCAGCGGTCTTGGGTACACCTAGCTCACATCTTATCCCTTTTGTTATTTGCTCGAAATGAAAACCTAAGCTTTATGGCTCCTGAACCATCTCCTTATGTTGAACTAAATACAAAATTTGACAAATTGACTCCTTATTTGAACCCAAAACAAAAGGATCCAAGAAAATCCATTCTAGGTGAACTATGATTTTTATTTTCTTTGGAGTTGCTCGGGCAACTTATATGGTGGGTGAAGAAAGCTCCATCTTTAACTCTTGACTAATATCATGGCTTAGCCTACCTTCCACAATTGGTACAACTGGGGATGGACTAAGGAGACCCATTATGATCCTTCAATTTCTCCTGCACCATTGGCATACCTCCTACCCATGAGCTCCTTTGATGCCTCATCAAACAACTCCCCTTTTAATTCCTTATTATTATCTGCCATAACTTGAGGGAAAAAATATGCCAAGCTAGTCACTATACTAACATACATTACTCTCCATGCCTGTTGGACACTCCAGGCACTCTCTTTTAACATGATCAAGCTTGCCACAGTAGTAAGAAAAGTCCAATAGACGTTTATACTAGATATAATACCATTGTTTCCCATTCCCATCCTCCGCCATTAAGCCATGTAAGAAAGGCCGAGATACATCCATGGGAACTCAAATCCTCAACAAAGGTCCTAGCCAATTTACGTAAATCACAACCACCAGCTTGTTACCAAGGGTTTCCTTGACCTTTCCCTTGAACATTCAAATGGAGCATCGTTGATATAGGCCCAGAAAGATGCCTTATTAAACTGAAAGAATAAAGGTTGGTCCTCTTTCTACAGGTACTGTATGATGATAAAAGTGAATATTGAAATACCATGGTTCATTCCAAAACGTTGTAATCCTATTCTCCTTGTGGTCAAAGATTGCAATGAACAGGTTGAGATTATAATTAGGATTAGTGGCTCTCAAGGTAAAAGGATTTGGTACTGCCATGCTTCTTCGACGCCTTTCTCAAGTGCCACGGTGAGGCAAGCCTGTTAGATAAAACCTTTATGGTCGCCATCGAGCCCAAAAACGTTCCACATAATTCATCCATAAGCCTACCTGACACGTCGACTCTTCTTAGATCGTCAAACTCAAGTTTGTAACTTTTTCTCCAACTCCTCCATCATGCAAACTGGAATAGAACAAAGAAGCTAATACATTCAAGAATGCAACAAAAATGCTCAACATACCTAAACAACAATTGCATTGCCAAAATTTTTTTGTGAACAAGATGAAGAGACAAATAAAAGACCTCACTGAACAAACCCAACTTAAATCTGAATAGGAAAACCAGTCTTTTTAACATAAAAAAAACCAAACTCTCCCAGGTGGAGAGATGAAATCCTAGCAGAGCAGCTACGGCGACGAGTTGAGTCAAATTTAGCATAACTCATCCACTATCGAATATATTAGTATCAAATACATGGATCAATTGACTAAATTGTTGGGACCACAGTGGGTGATAAACTTCAAATGCAAGATGATTAGAAAAATGACACCATAAATTTTACATGGTTTACCCTTAATTTAGGGCTACGTCCATTAAACAAACTCCAAAATTTTCTTTCACTAATAAATTAGTATGCTTACAGAGAGAAAATCTCTTTTACACAAAAATTCTAGAGGTATGAGATAAACCCAAAATAGTGGCACTCTAGCGTTTCCCAAACATCTAAAAAAAAACTATTTTGTCACTTCCTAAAAATAAATCTATCCTTCTCAATTTTCTTTTGCTCACAGAGTTTGAGCAACCTCCTGGCTTTACTTTAGCTGAGGAAAATGAAAGGATATTTATAGCCGAAGCACTGCATCACTCCCACCCAATTTTCAACAAAATTTGGCACCGTACCTAGCTGTTTCTTTTCAATTTTCCAATTCCTGCTGCAAATTTATGATTCCTTTTTCCTTTTCTAGCTGCACCACTTGACCCAATTGACAAAAGAGAAAGAGAGATAAAAGAAGAAAAAAAAAGAAGAAAAAAAAGGAGAGAGAAAAGAAAGAAGCAGGAAAAAAAACAAAATAACCCCACATGGGGGGAAAAGTCAACAATCTCTCTTTCTCGCCTCATGTAGGAGTTCTACCATTCATGCTGCCAATTGACAATATTCAAACTTTTCTCTCAGTAGAATCTCGGTCATCATATCAAATCTATTTTCATCAGTATGAATCTTCTCAAGCTGTAGTAGCTTCATCTCTAATGCATTCCTTATCTAATGATATCTCATGTTAATATACTTCGATCTAAAATGAAAAGAGGAATTCTTACCAAGTTGTAATTACACTTTGACTATCACAGAGCAGCTGATATTTCTCTTGGTGAAAACCAAGTTCTTTTAAGAACTTCTTTGTCTATAGCAACTTTTTACATACTTCAGTTATTGCTATAAACTCTACCTTAGTTGTTGAAAGAGCAACACATTTTTATAACTTTGACTGCCATGACACAACCCTCTCTGTAAATGTAATCAGGCAACTTGCTGTAGACTCTCTTGAGTCAACATCGCCAGCCATATCTACATCTGTATAGCCAACTAACACAGACTTTGCATTTCCAAAATATAAGCACATTTTGGAAGTACCACGAAGATACCTGAAAATCCATTTTACTATAGTCCAATGTTCTTTACCATGATTTGAAAGAAACCTACTCACTACACCAACTGAGTAAGCAATATCTAGCCATATACATACCATGGCATGCATCAAACTTCCAATTACTGAAACATATGGAACTATTTCCATTTCTTCCTTCCCTCTATTTGTAAAAGGGCATTGTTTTGGAATTTAATCTAAAGTGATTAGGAAGAGGACAACTAACCGCTTTAGCCTTATCCATATTGAAGCTCTGAAGTATTTTCTCAATGTACTTATCATGCAATAACTACAATTTCTTGGCATTCCTATCTCTTGTAATCATCATGCCAAGAATTTGCTTTGATGGCCCTAAGTCTTTCATAGTAAAAGACTTACTCAACTGCTTCTTCAAGGTGTTGATTCTAGAAATATTTTAGCCAACAATCAAGATATTATCCATATAGAGTGATAAAACAATGAAATCATCATTAGAGAATTTCTGCACAAACACACAGTGGTCTAAAGTAGTATTTTTGTAACCTTGCTCCCCCATAACTGACTTAAACTTCTTATACCACGACCTGGGTGCTTCTTTCAAACCATACAAGCTTACAAACATAGTCATCTTTTCCTTTTACTGCAAAACCTTATGGCTGCTCCATATATATTCCTTCTTTCAAGTCATCGTGTAAGAAAACAGTTTTCACATCTATTTGCTTAATCTCCAAGTTAAGACTTACTACTAATCCCAGAATTGTACGGATGAATGTCATTTTTTACAACCTGTGAAAAAATCTCATCAAAGTCAATACATTTCCTTTGGCTAAAACCTTTGACAACTAATCTGGCTTTGAACCGTGACTATGAATTGGATTCTTCAAACTTGATTCTAAATACGCATTTGTTTTTCAAAGGCCTTTTGCCTTTTGACAACTTCACCAACTCAAATGTTCTATTCTCATGCAAGGATCTCATTTCTTCTTGCATGTCGTCAATTCACTTTTCCTTGTGTTCATCAACCATAGCTTCATCAAAGCTCTCTGATTCTTCCCTGTCAGTCAATAACACATATTCATTTTTAGGATATTTAGTAGAGCATTGTCTGACTCTATTAGATCTCCTTAAAATTAGAGAACCCATTAGTGCTAGTGGTAGTTGATGAACACCATCATCATCAGCATTACCTGGTTCATTTTTAATGGAAGCATCATGATCACCTTCCTCTAGTTAATCATTTTGTACGTCATCTCCAAACTATCTTTGTACTGTTGATGGAGGAATCAGCTGTAAGTCTGTTGAACTACCATCGAATCTTGAAGCATTCTTCTTAGCTTTCTCAATATGCCTAATGGTTTGACCTGCAACAAATACAGCATCATGGCTTTTGATAAGTTTCTTTGTGGCTAGATCATAAAATCTATAGCCAAATTGATCTTGGCCAAAGCCGATAAACACACCGGAGCAACATGTTTTTAGGAGTCACCACCAATCGGTTTCACCTAGGTCAATTGGACACTTTAAAATGGTCTACGAGAGTTCGATGGGTTTAGGAGTACGGTTACACTAAAATAACTTTATTATAGCGCCAAAAAATTGGTAGCTTAGTTTGATTTAAATTTCATTTTGCTTGTTTTTAATTAAATTGATTAATTTCCAAACCATGGATTCTAGTCGAACCATCGGGATATAGACTTCTAAACCTTACTACTTGATTTTATTTATTTTATAAAATTTTGATATTTTCAAACCGTTGATCCTATTGGACCACCCGGATGTGAAACCTAAAAACTTAACTTATCTTTATTTGTCTTCATTTATCTTTGGAATATTTTAGTTGATTATTAATCCAAACCATAAATCCTATCAGATCACCTAGGCATGGATATTAAAATTTTAATTTATTTTATTTATCTATTTTAGATAATTGTCCAACTATGAATCTTATCAGATCAACCGAATATGAATCCTAAAAATGTATTGTTATCCTAAATTCATCTTAGGGTTTTATTATACCCATGTGGAATGAATGCTCTCAAATTGATTTTTGGGTGCATTATATGAATTAAATGAATTTTAAATTCATATTATTTATTAAAATTATCTATCTAGCCTAGTCCTATAATCCTGCCTAATGTTAGTCACTAAATTAATTCATGACTTAAACAAACAAAATAAACAAACTGTGGAAGAAACACACATAAAACAATTCTTTCAGTGACCAAGATATAAAACACAGAAAAAATGTATGTTAATTGAACAAAATTAAAAGACTAGGGACGTAAGTACGAATTTTACCAAAGACATTTAAGTTGTTGGGTCGGACGAACCAAAACCGGGTTGGGTTCGCGGGTCTTCTGGCCGGATCCTCTTCGATTCGAGCGAGCAGGCAGCGTAACGGTGGGTGGCAGCGGCGGCGGCGGCGTTGCTCTGCTGGGCAGCGACGCGGCTAGCAGGACTGCCGGAGGGAAGTGGCGGCTGTCGGTAGTGGAGAATCGAGATGGGGATGGTGAGTCGCGTGACTTCTCGCTCTTGTCTCAGCATCAACGGCGGCCCGAGACGCACGAGAGCGGTTGTACAGCCTACCGCGAGGGGGCAATATGGCGACCGGAGGTTGACGGCAGCGGACAGAGGGCTGGAGGCGTCGGGCAGTAAAGGAAAGCAACAACAACAAGGGACGGCGGCGGCTTTGGGGAAAAATTTAGGGTTTCTAAGGATGCGGCTGCGAAAAACTAGGGATTTAGGCTGCAGTTTCCATTTTTTTTTTTTTAACTAAGAGCTTAGGGTTAGTGAATTTTTTCCTTCTTTTCTTTAAAGTGGGTGACCTATATTTATACTAGAAGAGGCTAGGCCAGATTAACTAGATTTTTTTGAGGTTTAAACTCATCCAAATTCAATTTGAATAGATTAGGACATAATTTGGTCAAAATCTCAGTTTTAGTCCAACAACTCCCTTTGGCTACTGATCTGGTCCCCATCTTTATGTAAAATTTCAATTTAGACCAAATTTTGCCTGATTTGTCAAATTATCCTAAAGTTTTGTAAAAATAACCAGATTTTTCTAGAATTTCATGGTTTTACCAGATTTGTCTCAAACTTTATAAATGTGCCTAGAATCTTCTAAAAACTTTTGGTTTCCACCCAAACTTTTTTCTTTTACCTAAATTGACCCTACAAAACCTTTAGGACTCCAAATTAGTACTTAAACTAAATTAATTTCTATTTCTACCCTAGATGAACCTTTTAAATTCCTAAAATTAATAACACAAAAAAGACCAAATTGCCCCCTACAAAACAAAATGCTCATAAACTAAATTTTCCTAAACAGCTGCTCCTCTTTGCATGTTTCATGGAATATAATGCATGCAAAGTCATTACCAAATTTTATCTAGCCTTCTATTTGGACAGTGAGAACCTTTTTACTGCCAAAAATTTTGAGGAGAAAAATCTTTTTCTCTTCCACTTTAAGGCTAAGGAACATTCTTTATTACCTTTAAGATAGAATCTAAGGAGAAATACCCTTTCCTCCTTTTTTACCAAAGTAAGGAACTCTCATTGCCTTTTGCAATAGGAACCTTTCCATCGTGAAAAAAACTCCTAAGAAGAAAAACTTTTCTCTTCTTTGTGAGGTTAAGAAACCTTCCTTATTACCTCTTTGATAAGAACCTCCTATCGTTTAAGAATCTAAGGAGAAAAATCTTTCTTCCTTGCTTACCAGGCCTAGGAACTTTCCTAACCTTTAGCTATAAAAACATTCCTATTACTTCAAAGCCTAAGAGGAAAACTCTTTTTTTTTTTTTTTAGGGGTTACAGAACCTTATACTTTTTCTTCATAGAAATCTTTCTATAGAAGAGGGGAACTCTTCTTTTTATTTCATTTACATTTGGTAGAAGACCATTTTTCACCATGATTTAAGAGGTAAAGAACCTTCTTTTTACTGTCTCTTATTTCCTTTAAGGTAGAAAACTCTGTCTCTTTGTCACATCCAAATTCCTTTAGGTGGAGCACCCCGGCTCATTACCACCTCGGATGACCCTTAAGGTAGAGAACACTGTCTCTTTACCACTTCTAATTTAACCTATATTATGAGAAAGACAATTACTTCACCTTTGAAATTTTGGTTTAACCTTGTAGTGGCCATGATGAAGTAGAAAAACTTTTCTCATTTAAAAGCTCAGTTTGACTCAAAATACGAGGAAAAGAGTGACAGGGTAGATAAACCTTTCCCATTTAAAACCTCAGTTTGACCTAAGTTACGAGAAAGAAAATTACCTTGATTTAGCTTTCCTTTAATGTGATAAGATAGTGAAATCTTTCTTATTTAAAACCTTGGCTTGACCCAAATTACGAGAAAAAGAATTACCTTATCTTTGGAGCATCGGTTTAGCTTTCATGTAGATGTGACGAAGTGGGGAAACCTTTCTCATTTAAAATCTCGGTTTGACTAGAATTACAAGGAAGAGAATTACCTTATCTTTGAAACCTTGGTTTAGCTTTTCTTTGAATGTGACGAGGTAGAAAAACCTTTTTTGTTTAAAATATCGGTTTAACCCAAGTTACGAGGAAGGGAATTACCTTATCTTTGGAGCCTCAGTTTAACTTTTCTTAAAATATAATGAGGAAGAGAGTCCTTTCTCATTTAAAACCTTAGTTTAAACTAAGTTACGAGAAAGAGAATTATCTTTTCTTTTGAACTTTGGTTTAACTTATCTTCAAATGTGACAATGCAGATAAACTTTTTTCATTTAAAACCTCAGTTTAACTTTTATGTCATATTGATTTCAATTTGTGTGAACTTACTTGGACCGTAAAACTTTATTCGCTTACATAGCATTGAGAAATTATAGTCTCTAGCCCTTAGCAGATGTTAAGTGGTTGAAATACTCCCTCTCTTCCCCTTGCCCAAATTGTCTTATCTTAATGTGCTTTAATTGAATTCCTCATTAACTACCTGTACCAAACTTGATTGAAACCTGCTTGTGATAAAAGCATGATGGAAATGATATGATGATGCTTGTGATGCATGCTTCTTAATCTTTGCATTCTTAGATTGACTTTGATGAAAAACCATGACACTTGAGTTAATCTATGATTACCACTTATGATTCCTTCCCTTGTGTTATTTAAAACTCCTCTTTACCTCACCATGGACTTCATGCTATTTGAAGGCTCAATTATTAATACTTTTTTGTTCCCTTCCTTTTCCTATGACCGTGCTGGCACTTACTCATTCCCCATGTTATCATATGAATGGTTGCTTTTCCTCGAACTTAAGTTTTGATCTACAAAAATTGCCTCTTATCTATTGAACTTCTTTGCTGGTAGTGCTCTGCTTGCTCTCCGTAGAGATTACTTTGCCCTTGAATATGGTGTGTATATGGATAAAGGTATTAACTCCCTTTGACTTATAAAGGTCATGCTTTTCTAAATCTTTGTAATGGCATTCGGTTGTGAATTTTTCTTGTAAGAACTACACATTCTTAAAGAAAATCTCAAGCTATCTCCTTACTTTTAGGTCCGCACACATTAATGAATAATGGTTTAGCCTTAAAGAAAAACTTTCATCAATTTGTAATGTTTTAAAAAATAACTTACAGTCTTTGTATTTGATTAAAATATCCTATTATTTTTCCCTTTTCCAATTAAAAGATATAAAATGTATAAGGCAAACAGGCTTCAAAATGAGAGCATTTTAAATGGATGAAAATGATATCAAGAAACAAATATTAGGTTGAGGAAAGTTAAGTTTAAGTGGTGTGAAAGAAGGGCTTTTTAATACCACTCGTGAGCAAATCTGATTGCCTTAAAAAATTCAATAGTGATAACCTCAAACTTACCATCTTCCCCAAAAAGTTAGACCTCATCTGTTGCCTCCAACTTTCACAATTTGTATGTAATATTGCCTTGAAAGTTGCCTTTATCTTATAAACTACCTTTGTAGGTTTTCAGTCTAGAATCCATAGTTCACTTTTTCTTTTTCTTTTTCTTTTCATTTCTTTTCCTTTATTCACCCTAATTTTTGCCTAAGTTGTGTTGGAGAGTAGCAACCTAGCGAACCCTTATTTTTTCTTTTTTTTTTTTGTGAGTTACGGTTTTGATATATGATGTGCTAGATAGCCTTCCTTAAGTGAGATGACTCAAGTGATCTTAGTTGCTCATGTTTACACTCAGTCCTTTCTTTCTTTGAATTTTCCTTGTTGCCTTTTGATAGAAGGGATGAACTTCTTTTCTTTTCAGAACTTGCATTATGGAGAACTGATAACATTTTCTTATGTTGAACATTTAAGAGAATTAGGATGCCACTGAAGCCATTTAATATGGAGGTTACCTTATCCAAAAGTTAACCAAGAACTTCTTGCAATGATGCTGACAACAACTATAAACTTCCTTTTGCTTTTGTATGATGAGAGTTGAGGTACAACATTTAAGATCCTTCTTATTAGATTTGACAACATTTTCAAGATCGTCACCATCAAATCTCCCTTAACTTTCATTTTTACCCATGAGTAGCATTGTCACATTTATGTTTGTTTAGTAAAAAGAAATATGATTGCAAGATGGTGAAATTAATGACATAATGGCAATGAGTATGAAATAGACATAAAATGACATTTTTGGTAAAAAGTGGTGGAATGCACACATTACATCTATTTATTGGACAAGAAAAGAATAACAGATATCCATTTAACAAAGACTACACCCTAGATTCTGGACTAAATCTAGGAGATTTTTACTATTAAATTATATTGGCAAGTTCTCAAAGATACAAGTTTACTCAAAGGATTCCCTGTCATTCAAAAGTGTGTGTTAACTATCCGGTCGAATCTAACTTGGAGTCCTTATAAAGTCAATGTAATTCTAGCTCAAAATCTTGACCTTTAATTACCAATCATATCGGGATCTAGCAATTTAGAATCGATCAACTATTGACCCTTGAGTTTTAATGCCACACAATTTTCAGTTGAATGCCCAATTGAGCCTATGTGGTAATCATATTTGGCATTTGGATCATACCAACTTGGAAAAGAAGGGCGTTTGATTTTTGCTACCGTTGGTATGGGTGACAATAGGTTTGGCTCTATAAGCTTAAGGAGTAGCTTGGTGTAGCTTATAGAAATCAGATTAACCTAAGCAACTTTCTTCCCGCAAGTGGTATGGGGTACTAATGGAGGAGCCTTGATGACTACCACCTCACTAAGACGTCCTTTCCCATGTAATGTAAAGGTTGAACCATCCAAAGCATTGATGCATTGAACATCAGTGATAAAATTTATTAATTTTCTCAATTTTATGCCATATTCTATTTTTTATCTAGATAATATAATATCAGATAAGTTATTAGAGGCAATACCGACCAACTTTTCATAATATGATCCTTTCAGAGTTTGAACAAATAAAGTGATCATCTCTTTTTCAACTATGGGAGGTTGAACCATCATTGCTAAGTCTTTCCACCTTTGTATGTATTCCCTGAAAGAATCGTACTGTTGCCTCTAAAAACTTTGCAAAACTTGGTAATCAGAGGCCAACTTTTCAATGTATTTATAGTTGTTCAAAAAAGCATAGGCAATGTCACCCTAAGATTTGATATTTTTAGAACTTAAACTCATGTACCATTGCAATGCTGACTTGGTGAGACTTTTTTGAAAAAGAGTCATCCATACATTTTTATTCTTGGTGAGAGGTTGCATATTCCTCAAAAAGAGTGTGAGATAAGCATACGGTGAGCTCATCCTATCAAAGTTCTCAAATTCTAGCACCTTAAAATTTGAGAGAATTGCTACATCAGGCACTAGACAAATATCATCAACTGAGAGCGATCCAAATATGTTACCACTTTTAATGGCCCAAAGCCTCTTTTCTATGGTCTCGAGCTTCTGAGTATCATCTTCTTCCTTGAGCAGTGGCTTCTTTTCCTCATAGAATGGATTGTGCCTTAAATGAATGTCATTAGATGGGCCTGAGTCTTAAAAGAGCTTTTCTTTTACTGAGACCCATTGTTGAGTGAATCCATGAGAATATATCGGATCCTACGAGTCTTTGATAGGGATTTGCATTGTCTTCCCCTTGATTGATTCCATTAATTATTTCATTTATTCCGCCATGTAATCTATCTTTGACTCTAGATCGGAGAAACGTCCTTCTACTTGCTCTGCCATAAGTCTTGTTTGAAGTCGACTTGGATATCGGGGTTGAGTACCAATTTTTACCTTTTTTTTAAGTGAGATTCATTTTATTAGACTTTATATGCACATGATTTATTTAATGCATGTATGCAATGAGTGAGCTTGATTGTCCACTATTATGAAACTTCAAGACTTCTTGTTGACATAAAAAAGACAAGAGTCAATATAGTTTGATGCATGAAGGAAAAAAATATGCTTGAAAAATCAATAGGACAATAAAAAAAGTGAATGTTAACGAATAACATATAAGCTAATATGAAAAAGGAGTCAGAACCATGAAATAAATACAAATGCAAAGAAAGTAAATCATTGAAGTAATTAAAGCAAAAACGTATAAACAAGGCAATAACATTCCTATGGCATTGATAAATGGTTGGTGTTCTATGGCTAAGTGTGGTAATTTATATGTATACAGGTGGCCTGTCAAAAAGGCTGAGGGTGGTTCCTAAATCCTATCACTAAATTATAGTGATAGCTCAATTCTTTACCCACAAGGGTTTATATAAGGAAAGAATTAATTGGGGTCATAGCGTTTCATAGGCCCATACAGAAATTACCGTCTTAGAAGGCAAATACATTACTTTGCCACTTGAAACCAGCGAAGGCTTAGAGACCATGGTCTCACAAGGACAACAACACAAATTCCACTTTGAAATAATATGGTTTAGTTAAGGAAGCTTGGGTGTATGGCTTCATGTCATGATTGCATATTATATGCCTACAATGAGTAAATATAATGCGTAAGTCACGCAAGAATAAGCAAAGCAAGAATAGAAAAATAAGCAAAACTTTATAGGCTTAACTCATGAGACGTCCTCAGCGGAGTCGCCAAGTTGTAACAATGTGTTTTTGGGAGTCGCCACCATTCGGTTTCACCTAGGTCGATCGGACACCTTAAAATGGTATACAAGAGTTCGAGGGATTCGGGAGACAGTTACACTAAAATAATTTTATTATTGCGCTAAAAAGTTGACACCTTAGTTTGATTTAAATTTCATTTTATTTGCTTTTAATTAATTTGATTAATTTCCAAACCATAGATTCTAATCAAACCACTCGGATATAGCCTTCTAAACCTTACTACTTGGTTTTATTTATTTTATGAAATTTTGATATTTTCAAACTATCGATTTTATCAGACTATTCGGATGTGGAACCTAAAAACTTAACTTATCTTTTAAATATTTTAGTTGATTATCAATCCAAACCATAAATCCTATTGGATCACCTGGATATGGATATTAATTTTAATTTATTTTATTTATCTATTTTTTTATTTTGAAGATTTTAGATAATTGTCAAAACCATAGATCCTATCAGATTAGTCGGATATGAATCCTAAAAATTTATTGTTATCCTAAATTCATCTTAGGGTTTTATTAAACCCACGCTGAATGAATGCTCTCAAATTGATTTTTTAGATGCGTTATATGAATTAAATGAATTTTAAATTAATATTATTTATTAAAATTATCTATCTAGCCTAGTCCTATAATCCTAGCTAATGTTAGTCACTAAATTAAGTCATGACTTCAATAAACAAAATAAACAAACAGTGAAAGAAACACATATAGAACAATGCTGTCAGTGACCAAGTTATAAAACAGAGAAGAAGTGTATGCTTAATTGAACAAAATTAAAAGACTAGGGACGTAAGTACGAATTTTACCAAAGACAATAAGTTGTTGGGTTGGATGAAGCAAAACTAGGTCGGGTTCACAAGTCTTCTGGCTAGATCCTTTTTTATTTGCACAATTGGCTTGAGGGGAGTGGTGGTTGTTGGTGGCGAAGAATCAAGATGGGGATAGGGAGTTGCACGGTTTCGCTCTCTCGTCTCAACGTCAACGGTGGCTGGAGACGCACGAGGGCGGTTGCACTGCCTACAGTGAAGGGGGGAAATGGCGACCAGAGGTTGACGATGGCGGACAGAGGGCTGAAGGTGTCCGACAATAGAGGGAAGCAACCAGGAACGATGATGGCTTTGGGGAAAAGGTTAGGGTTTCTAAAGCTGAGGCTGTAAAAAATCAGGGATTTAGGTTGCAATTTTCCTTTTTTTTTTTTTTTTTTTAACTAAGAGCTTAAGGTTGGCAAATTTCTTCCTTCTTTTCCTTCAGGTGGTGACCTATATTTATACTAGAAGAGGCCAAGTGAGATTAACTAGGTTTTTTGAAGTTTAAATTCATCCAAATTCAATTTGAAGAGGTTAGGACATGATTTGGTCAAAATATCAGTTTTAGTCCAACAACTCTCTTAGGCTACTGATCTAGTCCATATCTTTATGTGAAATTGCAATTTATCCTAACTTTTGCATGATTTGTCAAATTAGCCTAAAGCTTTGTAAAAATAACCAGATTTTCCTAGAATTTCATGATTTTGCCAAATTTGCCGCAAACTTTCCAATTTTGATAGATTTGCCTTAAATTTTTCAATTTTGCCTAGAATCTTCAAAAACCCTTAGTTTTCCACCCAAACTTTTCCCTATTACCTAAATTGACCTTACAAATCATTTAGGACTCCAAATTAGTACCTAAACTAAATTAACTCATATTTTTACCCTAGATGACCCTTTTAAATTCCTAAAATTAAAACACAAAAAGACTTAATTGCCCCCTACAAAACAAAATGCCACTAAAGTAACTTTTCATAACCTAGAATTAAACAAAAGTTAGTACCTGGAAAAAATTAGGTGTCAACACACACACTGTCGCATTAAAACTTGACATCAAATTAAGACCTTGCATCCTTTGGGATATACACATAGACTTTGCAGCCAAACACTTGCAAATGGTCATGGGAGACAACTTTTCTTGATCGTACTTTTTCTAGAACATCATACTGTAAAGGAACACACGGTGAAAGATTCAACACGTGAGCAATTGCTAACAATGCTCACCCCAAAACATCTAAGGTAACTTTGTATGCGAGAATAAACATTTCACTTTCTTCATCAAAGTCCTGTTCATCCTATCAGTTAAACCATTTAACTGCAATGTCTTAGGAGGTATTGTTTAATGTCGAATGCCATATTCTTTGTAGTAAGCATCAAATGGTCTAATGTACTATTCACTATTGTCTGTTCGAATGCACTTTAGCTTCTTGCCAATTTGTCTTTTAACCAGGGTTAAAAACTGCTTCAAAACTTCGAACACCTGATCTTTTGACTTTATAGTGTATATCTATATTTTTTGAGAGTGATCATCAATGAAAGTCATAAAGTATCGAGTACCACCAAGTGACTTCGGCATTGGCCTACATAGATCTGAGTGTACCAGATTTGACACATTCTTAATTCTGGAAGGAAAATAACTTTTGAAAGACACTCTCCTGCCAAACAATCAACACATTTTTTCAAATGGACTTGATCTAGTCTATGTGATGTCTTTTTCTTAGCAAGATGGGTCATGCTTTTTACACTCATATGTCCCAATATCTTATGCCACAACTCCACTGCACAATTATTTTTCATTGTATTCACAATCTTCTATGAAAGTTTTGTTTGCACCGTATACATCTTTGAGTTCTTTGTTCCTTTAGCCACCACTAGGTTTTTTTAGTTAGCTTCTACTAACCATTAAAGAAGGTGTTGTAATAACCTTTATCATCAAGTCTGCTTGTTAAAATCAGATTCAGGTGTAAATCTGGAACATGCCTGACATCTTTTGGAATGATCCATGTACCATTTTAAGTCTCCAGAGAAACATTTTCTTTTCTTGTAACTTGTGAAGGACCCTCATTTCCTATTCTCACAACACCAAAATTGCCAGGTATGTAAAATGAGAAGAATTCTTTCAAAGAAGTGACATGAATGACTGCACCATTATCAATCATCCAGCTTGTCTCATGGGTTGCAAGACTGATAATATCATTATCATGGACAATGTTGAACTTATTGGCAATACTTGCTTGCTCATAATCACTGTTGTCATCATTTTTTGGTCTTTTGCCCTTCTTTTGTTCTTACTTAAATTTTGGGCAAAACTTCTTAATGTGCCCCTTTTTCTTGTAGCAATGGCATTCAATATTTGCATATTTGTTTTACATTTCTCTACTTTTATCTCTTGGTTTTAACCCCTAGTCTTACTTCTCTCTCTAGAATCTGTTATAATGAGGTCTGATTGTGATGAAGAAGATCTTTGTGATCTTTGTCTTATCTCTCCATTTAGGATTTCACTTTTGACAAATTCCACATTTACTATACTATTTGGTGTAGAATTTGTAAGTGAAATTCTTAAAGTCTCATAAGACTCTGGTAATGAGGCTAGCATTATAAGAGCGAGTATTTTATCTGAAGCAATCTTGTCAGATAAAATAATTTGTTGTTACTGGTTTTTGAAGCATACAGCTCTTCAAGCTTGTTCAATAGTATCTGTGCATGAGTTTTTGTAGATATGTGGTTATAAACATTATCTTTGATAAATTATCGGATGAAACCACATACTTATTCATGCTCAAATGCCCAATTCTCTTCCAATCTATCCTTCGGTTTGGTTGTACCAAACACGGGTGAGTGTATCTTCGTCATATATAGAAGATCCTTCATCTTACTTCTCCATATGTGGTAATTTGAGCCATTCAAATTAATCATCTTGCTGGTTTTGGCCTCCATGATGCAAATAAATATATAGTATCAAGCAAAAAAAGTGAATAATAATCTAATTTATTTTCTGATGTGAATGATTCACATTTCAGTGTCAACCATAGAGCATATGATAAATAGATATAAACATCGGGCCTTGCTTTAATACTAGTTGTTGGGACAGTAGTAGGTGATAAACTTCAAATGCAAGATAATTAGGAAAATGATACAAAAAATTTTAAGTGGTTCACCCTTAATTTAGGGCTACGTCTACGGGATAAACTTTAGAATTTTCTTCCACTAATAAAATAATATGCTTATAAAGAAAGAATTTTCTCTAAATAAAAATTCTAGAGATATGAGATAAACCTAAAATAATGATACTTAAATATTTTCTAAACACACCAAAAAAATTATTTTACTATTTTATTACTAAATAAATCTCTCTCAATTTTCATTTGCTCCCAGAGTTGAGCAAGTTATTGGCTCTACTTTAACTGAGGGGAACGAAAGGCTATTTATAATCGAAGCACCGCTTTACTCCCATCCGATTTTCAACAAAATTTGGTATCATTTCCAGCTGTTTCTTCTCAATTTTCTAATTCCTGCTTCAAATTTGCGGCTTCTTTTATCTCTTCCAGCCGCAACACTTGACCCAATTGACCAAAGAGAAAGGGGAAGAAAAGAAGACAGAAGACGAAGGGAAGAAGAGAAAGGAGAGAGAAAAGAAATAAGCGGAAAAGAAAAAGCAAAATAACCCCAAATGGGGCAAAAGTCAACATAAACTTCAGTCTATTGACAACAAACGAAGTTGAAAGCACCCAGTCTAGGAAATTTTACAGGACATGCATGGGTCCAGTTACATGTGTATCATCAGCAAAATTCATTAACAACTTAAGTCTTGAACTAATAATTTAGATTTGTGGTTGTTATTAGAAGGTCTAAGATTCAATCTCCTACCCCTTTTTGACCTCCCTCTCATATACCAAAAGAAAACCAGCAAAATTCAGTGGGTTTGTAAACTTGAAGACTTCGGCCATCTTTCTCTAAACAAAAATTCTCCTCTTGCAACAAATCTCCAATGAAATTCATGATATATGATTGCTCCACCATCGAATTCATCAGCCACTTTGATTAAGGACTTGAATTCGACTCCATTACTCTTCGAATTGGAGATCTGCCTGCCAATGATCTGTTGCGATTATTATTGAAAATCCACATGCACTGTCATGATATGTAGAGCTAGAATTAAACCGAATCTGGCTTGACGATCCCGTAATGAGATCTCCATTCTCCAGTGCCTAAATCGTTATAATCTAAACTAGTGGTCTCGATTCATAAAACCGTGCACAGGTTGGAGGTCAATTGTGGAGTTTTAGCACGTAGAGGCGACAAACCATCTTACATAGCAGGCAAGTAGGGCGCCAGAGCCACGCCAGCGGAGGTACAAAATGGGACACGTGGCGACTTTCCATTTCCCAGATGGAATAAAATAGTGTACGGGGAGCATCAGGACAAACTTTTCACGCTACTATAAAACTCATGAAGCTGTCCGAGTGAGAGAATTCTCTACTTTGCACCTACTGTTAGTCAAGGTCATTTTGACCAAGAGAGAGAAAGAGAGAGAGCGACAGCGCAGCCAGTCTAGAGAGGAAATGGAGGAAATCGATGAGGAAGGGCGCGGCGGAGAAGAAGCGGGGGAGGAGGTGCTCGGCTCGAGCTTGACGATGGAGAAGGTGGCAGCCGCCAAGCAGTTCATAGAGAATCACTACCGAGCTCAGATGAAGAATATCCGAGAGCGGAAGGAGAGGTTAGTGAAGTTTTCCCCCATGTTTTTGGACAAAGAGATTTCTGATCTGCATTGCTTGGTTTTGTTTGGCTGCTGATAAATTTGCCGGGAAAGTGTTCAGCTCAGATTCACTGGTTTTAGATTGCGCCCATCACCTAGGTCTGGTGCTCGAATCTCCTTTTTGGGGGTTTCGAATTTATTGTTATACCTTTGATGATAGAATCAAATAATTGAACTCTCCTTTTTCAGATTTAACTTCAATATATGTTAGCTAAATTGGACCAGGAGTTATTATTAAATCTGATCTCTCCTCATGATTGATAATCAACATCAGCTACTTACAGTTGCCAATCATTTACTGTTTATAAGGGTTCCTTTTTTGTTGTTGAGGAAGTTGGAGGCAGTATGATATACATGTTTTTAGATTAAAAATACTCTAGATCATTGGTTTACATCTCTCCAATGGTTCTTGAAAAAAAATTAAAAAAAACTGAACACGACAAGAGAGGGGAATATCTCCCAACAAATTAGGAATAGCAGCATAGCTTGTTCGGCAAATTGATTTACAATAGCAGGTTTCTTCCTGATAAAGAGACCTGCCAGACGACCACAAGGTTGGTCTAGTGGTCAGAGTTGGTCATTGTTAATTGTTACGGGGGTGTTCTTCAAGGTTCGAATGTTGTCGCCCCCCTCGCCCCCTCTCTCTCCCCCTCTCCCCCAAATAATGGAATCACATTTCTCACCTCTGTGATCTGCGATGCCTGTCTTATTTCCTGGGCAATTTTTTTTTTCTCTATGTATTGTACTTAACTATTTGTATTCACGGATATACTGACAGTCACTTTCACCTTTTACCTTCCTTGAAAGTGGTTGTTGTCATTTGGCTCATTTTGATAACTGCCTTGTCACAGCAGGTATTGACAATTTCATATTAATTCATCGGAAACACCATTTTGTCTTCCTCAGTTTCATGTGTCTAAGGTTTGAGTTAAATCTCTTATCTTATAGTTGCATTCTTGCTGGGTGGGTGAGAGGGGGTTCAATGGAAGATGTTATCTCAGAAGAAGGCTTAGTTGGACCAGGCTAGCCCATGTATTAGTCATAAATCTTGTAAATGTACTTGGATCTAAGTGGTGATGCATTTTCTGGGTTCCAGCAGACACGTCATTGTATCTGGAATTGAACCAGCCTTTTCGTGAACAGTTTCTGCCCAGGAATTGAAATATGTAATTTGTTAGCTTCTAATATGCCGCTTGTTTTTATGTATCTCTAATCATATATTTCATCATTTGACATGTTGGCTATGATGAGCTGAGAATCTCAAACTGCATTGGGGCTAATAATGTAATTTACTTTTGTTGCAGAAGATGGATCTTAGAACGTAAACTAGCTGCTTCAGGTGTGCCAGAAGAGGAGCAGATGAATTTAATTAAAGATTTAGAGCGGAAAGAAACAGAGTTTATGCGACTTAAAAGGCACAAAATATGTGTGGACGATTTTGAGCTTCTGACCATCATTGGGAGGGGGGCCTTCGGTGAGGTTAGTGCCTGAGAATAACTCTCACTGACCAAGACATTTATCATTACATACAAGCTGATAAATAATTATTTTATGGGAGTTTGTTTCTGATAATTATACACTTTCTCGTTATGCTTTTGCATTCAAAAGAGTAATCTCTTCTCCCTATATTTTCCCTCCTTTCGAGTACATTTAATGCTCTATTCGTCATATTTGCTTTGCAGGTACACCTATGCCGGGAGAAAAAATCTGGAAATATTTATGCCATGAAGAAGTTAAAGAAATCTGAAATGCTTATGAGAGGACAGGTGCATTACTAAGTTAACTATCTCTGCTCAATGTCTCACTTACTGTGATGCTTCTTTTTGGCTTTATTCATAATATATTCCTTATTCCTTGCACTTTCTATAGGAACAAGCATCGAGAAATGTTTTTCCACGATCTTGTTTACGTATTCACTGCATAATCATGTATGCTGTTGCTGCAGGTGCATCCCAGTTTTGAATTTGAGAAGAAATGGCCAATATTGTTGTGTTTGTTTTCTTAGGATCATACTAAAACTTTTCTATCCACTTGAACTGTGGAATTTTGTTGACATCTTCAAGATACATTTTCCGAGCAAATGGGTTTCCTGCACAACTAAATCTTCGTACAGTCTGTGAAACTCCTTTACTTCCTTTTTGGTGCAGTTATATAGCTAGCTCTCAATTTGAACATGACATTTTTAATTTATGCTATACTTAGGTGGAACACGTTAGAGCTGAAAGGAACTTGCTGGCAGAAGTTGCAAGCCACTGCATTGTGAAACTTTACTATTCATTTCAGGATGCTGAATACTTGTATTTGATCATGGAGTATCTTCCTGGTGGTGATATGATGACTCTTTTGATGAGGGAGGATACATTAACCGAAGATGTGGCTAAATTTTACATTGCCCAAAGTGTCCTTGCAATTGAATCAATTCACAGTCATAATTACATTCATAGGTCGACGGAAACCCTTCTTTAAATCTGTCTATTTGATGACATGAGCCTATGTTTGTTGCAAAACCTTTATCCCTGCCTTACTTTCCTTTCCTCTTCCAGGGACATTAAGCCAGACAACCTTCTTCTGGACAAAAATGGGCATATGAAGCTCTCAGATTTTGGGCTCTGCAAACCTCTGGACTGTATCACATTATCTACAATCCAAGAACATAAAACCATGGATGATGAGAGTACAACAGAACCTATGGATGTTGATGGATGCTTCCCAGATGCGGATAGTAACAGCAATTGGAAAAGCCCTCGGGAACAGCTTCAGCATTGGCAGATGAACCGGAGAAAGTTGGTATGACCACTTTAACTGCTATGTTGTTTGTTTACATGGATATATGAAGATTTGGAACCAGTTTTTGAGCATTGAAATGATAGCTACTCGAAAGCAAGTTGCGTTTCAATTGATTAAAGTGAACAGGCACATTTTCACATTCTGGTATTGAGTAAAAAAATGATGTTGCGGTTTAGAGATCCTTTAGTTTCATATATGGGCATGTCTTGTTTATCGGGTTTGCAGTTTTTAATGAACAAGCTTCTTTTGTGGAAATTAAAAAAAAAAAAAAACTTACAAAGGCATTAAATGCCATTGGTGGTTGAAAATAAAACGTTAATTACTTATCATATTTTGACATGGTAGTAGGTAAAATAGTTGTTATGTAATAAAGCTTCAATTACCCAAGTGGAAATCACTGCTGCTTTTGTTTTTTACAGGCTTTTTCAACTGTAGGAACACCTGATTACATAGCTCCGGAAGTGTTACTGAAGAAAGGATATGGCATGGAATGTGACTGGTATGTTGTATTATCTGATTCCATGATTGAAAGAAATATCTGTTGCTAGTCTCTCTCTCTCTCTCATGTTTTTCCTTCTTCTTTTTCTCTTTAACCTTTAAAATTCTTTTCCACTCATATTCTCATCTTTATTTTTTTTTTCACCATCTTTCTCATTAACATGCTCCAGTTTTGGCATGTGAACCATAGACCATGTTTAATATTGTTATTTTTCCTTTTCATTTTTCCACTCTTAAGTCTTTACAAATGCTATGGCAACCATGTTTTTTTAGTTTGACTGTGTCCCTTTTTGTTGGCATTAATTCAGGTGGTCACTAGGGGCAATAATGTATGAAATGCTTGTTGGGTATCCGCCATTTTATGCAGATGATCCAATTACCACATGCAGAAAGGTAAGTGTCCTTTTCATAAGTTCTACCTTTGTGGCAGTTATATACTGTTTTTGTTAAGCTCATGCTTTCTAGCAGACATCGTTGAGGTGAAAATTGAAACAGTACCAGAGATGTCTGCTCTAACTTCACATGTATAGTCATATGAAATATTAGCATATTTAGTTTATCAGTATATGATATGGTTCAATGATTTAGTATTCCTTTTATAACTGAAGGCACATTCCCATAGGAGGTCTAGCTAGCTAACGGTTAAGGATAGACCTAAGATCACTAGGATGGAAATGGTGAAACATTCGGGATCACTATAGTTTGCCACTAGACTCCTTGAACCAGATGGAGGGGAGAAATATGATTTATCTAATCGACTTGAATTGATTTGTGACTGAGCTGTTGTTGGATTGAGTTGGCTGAACCACAGCTAGGTTGTGTGTCACCTGCATGTTCTTAGTTATACTAGATTCAGCTGGCTTGCTAAGCTGATATTACTCATCTATTATTTTTCGGGTCAATACTTTCTACCTGAGTCAACAGCAGTATCCATGCTGCAATTTTTTCACAGCAAATGCCAGCAACTGCTTTATTTCTTTGTTCCTTTTCTTCTCACAATCCCTTGTTCTGCTTGTTTCCCTGCCCCTTCAGCGACATGTATGCAAAAAGGGGTATTATTTTTTATAGATTGAATAAGAGATGTTATTCAATGAGAGGGTTCCACAAGAATATAATAAGAGCTGTTTTGAATTTGTCCTTCCTTTTAATTTCTGATCTTCATTTTTCCTCTTCAGATTGTTCATTGGAGAAATCACCTTAGATTTCCTGAAGATTCAAAGTTGAGTCCTGAGGCAAGAGATCTCATTTGCAGGCTTCTGTGCGATGTTGATCATAGACTAGGAACAGGAGGAGCATACCAAATCAAAGTGAGGGTCTAGGTTTGATGAATGCATACAAGTTATTCTTATATCTCAGGTCATTTACAATAGTTGTTGGTTTGACTTGTATCAGGCGCATCCTTGGTTCAAAGACATAGAGTGGGATAAACTTTACGAAATGGAGGCAGCATTTAAACCTGAAGTCAATGGAGAGCTTGATACACAAAACTTTATGAAGTTTGATGAAGTAAGCAAGAGTTTATCCTAAAAGTTCCTAATTAGCTAGCAACTACTGGTTTCTATAAATTAACTTGCTTGCTTACTGCTCTTTTATTCGTTACAGCTGGATCCTCCAGCCCCTACAAAACCTGCCTCAGGACCCTCCCGGAAGGTTTTTGATTTATCATCACATAATCTTAGACATGCATTTCATTTAAACAAATTTATACGATTCCTTTTGCATGTTCCATATTAGTAATTTCTGAGGAGCAATGCAGATCATCTTTCAATTTGAAAGATGGGAATTGATGATTACTGCCAGGGCTTAGTTTGGCAACAACATTAGAGACTCGAAATAGCTTTTAGATTTAGTGGTTTAGAGAAGCAATTCCAATCTTTCATAAATTGTCCAAAATTCTGACTCTAATCCCAAAAGCTATTTAACGGAACGTAGGTGGTCCCAAAGGCTTGTGCCTCAATAGATCTCTTTTACACGTCAAAATAATTTTAGTACATGTGCAATGGCTGACTTCTCTGTCTAAGGCTCCAAACCAGGATGATCAGTTTACACTTCTTATCTCTGTCTTGCAGATGTTGACTCCTAAAGATTTAAGTTTTGTCGGCTATACTTACAAGAACTTTGATGCTCTCAAAGGGCTGCATCTTTCTTCTGGTATGCAATTTGTCATTTTTTATTGAAGAATCTAAAACATGGGAAACAGATTCCAAAATTATGCTTAGAAGCATTAGAGATGTAAATCCATTCTTCCCATATTAATTTCTGGGTCCTCATGGCACTGCTTGATTGGACTGTTGGAACTCACCCCTTGGTTTTGTTTCACCTTGTGTTTAAATTTGTAATGAGCATTGCAAGGAAAAGAAAATGTCAAGAAAAAAGAAACGCTGAAGATTGGCAAAATTTTCCGCACAATCAAAATTTTCCGCACAATCCTTCTATCATCTTATTGGACTAGGCTCCTTGTATCTTTTTCTATTCTCTGCATTGCCATCCCGGTTTCCTTCTGCAATATTTCCTCATAATTTGAAAGGAAAATGGTTATATATATATATATATATATATATATATAGAGAGAGAGAGGAGGGGGGGGGGGCAATCATGTTCTGAATAGGTAGCTTAGGTACTGCACTAAAATCGCCGTCATCAGTTAACATAAGGCAAACATCCATGCCCATCATTGAAGCTTGAGGTCTTCTTTGGACAGCAATGAACTCTTAAGAGCGCCATTCTTTGTTGTCTCCTATAAAATCTCTCTTCTGGGTTGGTCTTGATAATCGTTCAGTGATGAATGGTGTGACAAAACCTTACAGACTGGTCATCCAGTCATGGTAAGGGGACTTCAGAGGAGCCAATTGGATGTTCACACGTGAAGCTTTTTCTATTTCATTCTTGTTTCTGTTCATATTCTGCATTCCCGATTTATTTGATGTTGTGATGAGTCCATGTATGATTGTTGAAATATGTAGGTGATTCAGAGTGCACGGTCACGGAGACAGAGATTCAAATGATCGCAGCATCAGGTGATCCCATGATGCCATAATTAATCACATGGCAAACCTTTTGTGTAGATATGTGGGCACACCTGCTTATTCCGGATTAGGTATTGCTGAGATCTGAACCTCTTGCACATCGGTGTTACTTAAGTGTACATCATAAATGGGAAATATTTGAAGTCCTGTCCAGAGCTAGCTGTAAGAGTAAGCTTAGTATTTTCTGTTCTTTTTTCAGCTGAAAAGGCTTTGTGTATTAGCATTTAGCACAGGGTTCTGAAACTCATGCATTGGCTGCCCAGGTAGGCTTTAGTTAAATTGTCTTTCCTAGTGGCAGTTGGCAATTTTTAATTATAGCAAACTAGTGAGGGAAAACTGTATCCCTTTAGGGCTACTGTCCTCCATTGTTGTAAGATTTAGCGGCATAAAGCTGAACATGGATGTTAGCGAAATGCCGATTTGCTTGAACTATTGGTTATGGCTACATGCTGCTGTTTCTGCAGTCACTTGATTAAGCTGTTTCTGCTTCTCAAAGTTTTGTTGGAAAAAGTGTTCCTGGAGATGCGTTCGAACAATCAAGAGAAGAATTTCAGCGGGTGTTCTCAATGATTCTTGATTTCACATTTCCAGAATATGTTATCCTAAGTTTTGTTGAAATTAATCTGTAAAACTAAAAATGGAAAATTTTCTAACCATTTGTACTCTTAAATGAAATTGCAATATTCCCTCATAGAGGCTTTTAGATTCAAACATTCAAATAGTGAACAAGGACAGAAGAAAGGTGAAGGGGATAATCATATTTGTGTTTGTTGCTAGGGGATCGAAGATTAATCCTTTACTTCCTCCTCAACTTCTTCATATGTATTGAAAAATAAAATTAAAATAAAAAAGCGAGAGAAGAAATCATGTAACACAAGAGGGGCATGTAGATACAAAGGTGGGAAATGAATGAATAACTCGAGCTCGATTCAAGTTCAATTAGGTTTAAAGCTCATTCATGTCTCGTTTTGTTATCAAGTTGTTATTAAATCAAGTTTGAACAAAATTTCAAGTTTGATTTGATTATTATACCGCTCAACTCAACTTGATTTTAACTTTTTTTCCTTAATTTAAATGAATGGCTTGAGTTGGACTTGAACTTAATCAGTTAAAAACTTATTCATGGTTTATTTATATAGTTTGTAATCCAAACATGAACAGATTACTAAGCTTGATAGTTATTTCAAATCAAACATGCAAGCACTCTATTATTGGGACAAGAACAGACTCATAATAGACAACTCTTCTTATGATTTACAGTGGGATTGTTCTCGTGCTGCATAGCGGGTGTCTCGTATCAATGTAAAAAGCTCCACCCACGTGCCTTTGCCATTAACCCCCCCAATTACCATGTCTCAATTCTACTCTCAAATGAAAGACATACACCTTAAGGACACTGATCTCTCCATACAAAAGGAGTCCATGCAATGCTACCAACTGTGATATACCACACACTTCAAAAATTCATACCCTCCATCACAAAGATAAAAACTTCTGAATCCCTTCAACAACATTTAACCAATAAAACCAATAAACACAACTCTTCACACATATCAACCCCCAACATGCCTAGCATATACATCCAGCTGACATCCAGAAAAGAACGCATGAAAATGACCAACCCTATGTAGCCATAAGTGCCTACAATACAACACCCAATAATTCTCCAACAAGAAACCTCAAAAGCAAAAAAAACACCATAACTTGATAATTTAATGAAACGGAAAAAATGCAAGGCGTTGGAAAACAATAGTCTGAAGGCAACAATCTACAACACATGAGAACATCATCGGAATAAGAACACCCAAATAGACACAGGTGGCGTCCAACCGACACTCACCCAAGCAGACTTCTCCAAGGCCCAATAACCAACCTGCAAGAGTAAAAAGAACATGAGGATTAGAAGCAACAGTATCCACTTAATCTTACACGTCACCACAGGTGTCGCCACCAGACGATTCCTTTCTGCTTCCCTGTATATATAGATTGTCTCATGAAGACTTAATCTCCCAATTGTTCCCTGAGCTATCACAAATTTATTCTCTTGGCTCGTAGGCTAAACTCAAATCTCAAACTTTTAAAATTGTGTCCAACTGGTTCCTAGATGCCCACAAACAACAACACCTTTAAGAGGATTTTAACCCAAAGCTCATTCCATCTTTTGTTTCATCATATCTAAACCCCAATTATTATTCAATAAGTTCGATTGCATTAATTTTGATCAATATACCTCTTAAAATTCCGAGGTAATTCAATTATAGGGTAAAATATAGATTAACCATTAGGATTTGGACCTTCGTTCCCTGTCCAAGCTCTGCAATCTTTCTCATCAACAGAAGTGGCCGTCATCTGGAGGGTCAACTGAACAATTAACACAAAGTTTTAAAAGTCCAGGGGCCGTTTGTGAATGATCTTATCTTAGTTAAGGAGCCACAAATTCAGATTCATGATAGTTCATGGGTCAAATGGGCATTCAGCCCTCACGAAAGGGGGCCAAATAATATCTGGATTTACTATCGTGTGAGAAGGTGGAGGATGAGGAGAATTTGTGCGAAAGCATGTCGGGAGTTTCGATTAATTGACCGGGAAAAAATAAACAAACAAAACAAGCATACTTTTAATATTATATATTCTCTAGACACGTTCATAGATGAAAAGTAATACAGTAAAATAATGTCTGAGTTGAACAAAATATTACTTTTTCAGTACCAAATTGTTTGTAATATATTTTATTTTGGATTGTCCCAGATCTTTGTAATACTTTCCTATTTAATAAATTATTTTACCATATTACCCTTTGGAGTTATTATTGAAATATTAATTTTTTTTATTTATGTGCAAAAATGAAATACAAAAATAAAAACAACATAAAAACTTTTTTTTTTCTCCTTTCTTAATCTGCTGAAAAAATTTCAATAATTTCGGGTTGGAGTGATAAGTTAGAAATATCTTTTAATCCTTTGTTTACATTTGTCATCATCATTTCATAATAACATAGAATTAATTTATTTTTAAATATTAACACCAAATTCGTTTTAAATTAACTCAACTTAATCAAAAATAATTTTTTTAGTAGTTTTATGTGTTTTTTTTTACTCGAAACCAATTTCATTTGAAAACCAAAATTATATACATGTAATAATTTACTGAAAATAAAATATCATAAAAATTTGATAACATCATATAAAATTGCTTCCGGACAAAAAAATATAAAAATAAAAATAAGTTATTTGAATTAAGTTGACTTAAACTAAAATAAAATGAGTGTAAAAGTTTAATCCAATCAAACAACATTCTTCTGCTTCTTCCTCTTCTCTCTCAAAAACCCTACACCACTTTTGCCAACCAAAAAACTTAGTTCAATCAGCCAATTCGGCCGGATCTAGCTGAAAGATCTTTTTATTATATATATATATATATATATATATATATATTCTTAAACTTAGATCTGGTTGATTATTTCCCCTTGTTTGTTTCCCTAAAGCAATTCTTTTGTTTGGTCATCTGTACTTCTTCAGCTTCACTTAGGGTGTCTCTCTAAAAATATGATCAATGATCATGATTTGCGAGGGGCAATTAGCAGCAGTTGTTGATGAGATGTCGACAGATAGATCTATTAGGATTTAGTTTTTAATTTTTATTTTTTGTGTTAATTTGTCACATTATGGAATGAGTTTTAATCTAAGGTTTATTCCAGTTAATTTTAGGTTATATATATCTTTCAGGTATATCCTGGTTTAGTTGGAAGTAGTAGATTCGTTCCACCTATTTTTCTATACATTATTGGGTGCTAAAATGATGTTGTTGAGGGCTCACAAGGTAACCTATTATATTCCTATTATTATTGAGTAATTTATAGATTCTATATCATTAGTTGTAGATGCATATAACTTACTATTAACTGGAATGAGATCGTTTTCTTTAAAAATTAATTTTTAAAATACTAGAAAAAATCAAATTATCGCATGCAGTTGTGTGAGACAATAGAAGGTGGAATGGTGGATCAGTTACGAACACGCTTGTCCCCTTTGACTTTCTCCCATACAAACAGTGAATTATGGATAAGTACATGAACATATATGAATGTCATGCAAAGTTTAGCCTGTGTAACACAATTACTGTCAACTTAAGATCTTCATGTGGGTCTTGACAATTACTGTCAAAGGGGAGGGAGGTTGCAGATTCAATGATTGAAGAACTAAGAGATGAATCAAGTGGAGACGGTAAAATGTTATTGTAGTCACAAACTTTAGAGGCGCTGGTAGAGGAGATAGATGTATAGACTAAACTTAAAATTTTATGCTGAAATTTCATTAAATTCAACAGTAAAAGTTATAAAAGTAACCGATTTGAGATAACTCAGAAATGCTAGCTAGAGATTTATTTGGCAAAAAAACATTAGTAGGAAAACATTAATAGTTTATTCATTATTTTTGCCCATATCATAATTAATTAATGTATTATAAAACTAAACGTTATATAAAAGAGCTTAGAAAGTGCAAACAGAAACACAAACGATACAAGAGCATATATATAATTACTTTAAGTTGTCAGTATTGAAAAGACTCAGAGTATACTTTGATTTCAGTTTAAGGTTTTGCGTATAGAAATGATTTCATCACCCGAAAGAAATGATTTCAGTTTGTGGATATCACTTCGACGCCTCCTTTTCTGTCCTCCCAATAATTAAACCGTGATAAGCTTCGAATCAAATTCTCCACCTGCTCGATCGACCGATTAATCGCTTTCACTCTTCCTTTTACTTTGTCAAACTTATTTATATGTTGCTTTTTTGTGTGTTTACAGTAGCTTAGGCCTAAAATGCTGAAGTCATAACTAACAAAATAAAAATAAAATAAACAAAATAACGTTAAGAAGCAAGAGCACGTAAAGTGAATACTGAGAATAAAAGGCATAAAGATCAGCGAAGCCTTCACTACTGAAGACAAGAATACATAAATTACAACGAGTTTGCTATTGCAAGAGCAGACTAAACATGACTTTACTCAACAAAATCCCAGAAACTAGACCTGGTGACTTGGTTGATGAGTCACTCCCAATGAGTATGAGATAAGGAATTACCTTTATGGGGATTAAACCAATTAATGTTTCACCAAAATCCCAGAAACTAGACCTAGTGACTTGGGTGATGAGTCACTCCCAATTAGTATGAGATAAGGAACTCAACAGATTTGCAAAATATGCACTTAAGTACTAAGGTCAATTGGCCAGTCACACTGTTCAATGGTAACGTGAAACTTATACTTTCCTTTGCATGCAAGCCCTCAGTTAATTTGCATGTTCAACTAGAACAGAGAAAAACCCCATATTGTATGTTCCAACACTGAACTTAAAACTGATTTATGATAGGTGGAGAGCTCTTATAATAATATATAGAGGTACAAAACCTTTTTCGCTAAACAATTTAAGAGTTAAGGCTAGAACTTAACGCCTTATATTTCCCCTATTGAACAAACAGTATGGCATTCTACAACATGATTTATATGTGTGTGTGCAAATTTGTCATGTGGAGGTGTGACATTTCTATGTACTCCATTCGTTATATGTTCTTTGCTTCATTTCATCTTTTTTATTTAAATTTGACTTAACTTTATTATTTAAATTATATTTTCTAGAAAAATGTCAAAAAAAAAAACTTATATTTAGAAGCTATAAGTCTATATTTATCATTTATATACAAAAAAGTTTCAATTAGTATATTATTTCAACATAGTGCAAAACTAGAGGTGGGAATATTTATATGCTAAAATATTGAAGATAAAAAATTATAAATTAGTTTATGTGAATAGTAAATGAGATAAAGAACATAGGATGGGAGAATATATAAAACCATAATTTGCATGATATAATTTTTTTATTACAAAGTGATAAATTTTAATGATTCTTGTTCTGTACTAGACTTAAAACAATTAATAAAATAATTTTCTTAGAAAAATATTTTAAAAATAAAATTTGAACTTCTTAAAATATAAAGTTTCAATTAGTATATTATTTCAACATAGTGCAATATTCATTTTCCGATGCACAAATTTAAATTTGTAGCAGCACTGCAGCAAACATTCAAAATCATCTATACATATAGCAAGCAAGAATTTTGAAGGAATAGTTTACACATGACCACCTTTCTTGCTGCAACCCGTATATATCCTATTATATTAACCAGTAAAACATATGAGTCCCAAGTAAAACAACGTCCTTCGAGGTCACACATATACCAAGTGTAAGCTAGCTAACATCTTCTGGTTCTCCGGTTAACTCTGTGTTCATATGGAATTTTAAGGGTTAAAGACGTGGAAACTGTAAAGGTTTTCTTTTTCCCCTTTTGGTTTGGTGTACCAGAATTATCCTTTGTCCGATGAGTGAAAACTAATTCCAACAACTTATTATCATGTCCCAAAGCGTAGAGCCCTCCCAAACCACCCCCCCTTTTTCCTGTACATAATTAAAGCTCGGCTCTCAACTCAAACTCAGTATCTCCCACTTAAAGTTCCTGAGCCCCCTTCTGCGCATGAACTCAAGTTGGTGACAAACAATACTAAAAAATTGGGATTTTCCCATGAGCAACTTACCAACATGCCAATTGCAAATGGCCTTGTGTTGAAAACATGAATTTTCCAGCACGATACCATTGGAAATGCAGGTTGGAAGAGTCCCGTTCTTTTTTTTTTTTTTAAGTACTGAAAGGAAGGTTATAGACATTTACTTATGCACATATTTTGTGGCAAGGTCAGGAGACTTTTTGGTGCCGAATGTCCTAAGTTGGTGTCATTGCCAAGTCCATTTGCTCAGATGATTTCCGCCACAAAAGGACAAATATCAAACGTTTAATTTTCAGGGAAAAGGGAAATTCAAGGATATGATTGGCACCAATGGCAGAGCTAGGAATTTCATATAGGGTGGGCAAATAATATTTAAAAAAAAGTTTATACTACAATAGCATAATAAACTAACATAAAAAACATTAATAATGTTTACAATTTAAAATGAGCACGACTCTCTTCCACATCAACAAAATCTTTCAAAATAAAGTCAACACTAAAAGTCTCTACAATATCTCATTCGATGTAAATAACCAAACAATTAGCAAGAAACTCATGATTCATTTTGTTAAGTAATCAGGTCTTCACAATTTTCATCGTTGAAAATGCATATTCAATCGTAGCAGTAGATGCTAAAAGAGTTAAGATAAGACGAATTAACTTATTAACAAAATAATATTGGCTTGACTTACCTGTCTCTACTAAACCTTTACATAGTTCGGCAACAAATGACAATTTCTCCAACGAAGGATGATTGAGCACATAAACCTAAAAATGCTTCAACTGAAATTGTAATGTCTCTAGTTCTTGTTCTGTAAAATTAAGAGGATAATATTTTCTTACAATGCTACAAATAGCATCAATGTCAAAGGCTTTATATCTATCTTTTGGATCCAAATTCACACTAAGTTTAAAAAGTTTGAACATTTTATTGTCAAATCTGGACTGCATTTTCCACTTGAAAATCTATGACTTTATTGAATATGTCAAAATGATAGTAATACTCATTTGTAACATAATCTCGTTGTCAACTGTATCGACCTTCAAAATATGGAGCACTAAGATCAAGAATATATCAATATCATGCTTTTTGCAAAACTCTATAACACTTGAAAAGAAAGAATCTCATTGCTCATCTCTTACTTTTTTTTAAATCATTCTAGTAGATGACATTAAGCTTATTGCATTTACAATGTCTTTAGACAAAGAAGGAAAACTTTTTCTTTTGTTGTGTAGTGGGTCAGAACACTAGGAACTAAAATAATTAATAAATAAAGTGGGTTTCAATTAATTATATGATAATAATTGCATCACTAAAACTTAACAAGAATAGTGAAAATGGGTTTAATTTTTATAACATGTAAAATTCAATTACATACATACATACATACATACATACATACATACATACATATATATATTTTAGGATGGGCCATGGTCCACCCCAATAACAATATAGGTTAGCCGTTAATTGACACATTTTTTAGATTTTGGACCAAAATAAGTTCATTATTAAATGTTGTAGGACTGCATGCGCAATTTACCCTATTTGTCCCTTTTCCAAATTGTTTTCCTTTAGTATGCCTTAAAGTAAAGATGAGATAATACTTGAATGCACAAGTTTCGTGTATAAAAATTAAACCTTGAAATTAATTGTTGTATAAATTACAAGATTAAAATTTGAAAAAGAGATATTAGGGATCGACTCTCTAATATATTTCTCACGTTCACAATCATCTAATTAATACTTTGAGCTTTGGTGGAGACACAAATGACTTCTCCATGGACACGAACTTCAGAATTTGTTTTGCACGAATACGAACCAATGTTCCTGCCACTTCTTTTAGCTCGGGACTTTTTGTCGTACTCCTTGGTCTTGAGGGTTTCTGGCAATGTCCGCCGTTTTCTCACCACTTTCTTTGGAGTTTGATTTGACGTAACACAGAAACGAATCCTTCACATTCCCCCCTACTTCTACTGAATCTGAACTTGAACTTGATACAGTATCGTCACACGTTCTTTGCATTTCTCATTGCGTTTTTCAAATCTAGTATTGGAACTGAGGTTTGTTCTTCTTTGGCTTTAACTTCTCACATTGAACATTTGTGCTTGATCAGCTTGAAGAGCTGAAAAGAGCTTCTTATAGAGAAATTTTCCTTCTCCCTGGCTCTGCTTCTCCTTCAATTTTTTTTTCTTTTTACCTTGGGAAGGCTTATTTATCTCAAGAGAAAATAAATATGATAATTATATCTCTTTAATTATCCTAATTATTTAATTTAAAAAGATAATTAACGAAACATTCTAGAATATTCTAGAATATTTGGACTAAATGAATGATATGCATAGGCTTTGATCGTTTTGAATTTTGAGGCCCAATTTGGCAAAAATAAATTTCGGCTATGATAGCATAATAAGTCTTTATTTGCGGTCTTTGGTTTTGTATCTTTGGGCTCAAAAAATTGAATTTCTAGAATTGTAGTTTCCAAATTTAATGTAATTTTAAATTTTGGATATCAATTTTGAAATGGTTAAATAATTTAAATTACGTTAATATATTCTAATCCAATTAAATTTTGATATCTACAATACCAAGTAATGACTTCACAAAGAAGGAGATCCAAAAGGGCAAAAAAAAAAAACAGAGAGAAATTCTACTACGTATTCCAGGCTTGTGTCTAAACTTGGCTAGTCAACCCCCTCCTTTTTATTAAAAAAAGAATATAGTTTTGAAAAAGCATGTAATTAACCAATAATTATTCCGGGAAAGGAAACAGGATTCTTGGAAATCAATTAACTTAAGCATAATTAGCTTGCAATCAATTGTTTAGGTGAGATTTGATTTGGGAGAGTTGAGATGTTGACAATTACTTTAGATGGAATTAGGGGGCGTTGACGTTTTCAGATCAGAAGAGGAGGGCAACTAAACTTTTTGTTGATTGGGACTTCAGATTAGAAAAATAAACACATTAATTTACATGAGCAAAAATATATGAAAAATCTAGAATTGAACAGTACTCTACCATTGTTGCAAGTTTTAGAAGTTAGCGTAAAATATCAGGGCTGCCAAAGTGCTTCTCGCAAAGGGGTAGTGTATTAGAAGCGTCTAATGAGGATATCAATTTACCGTCATTTAACTTAACCTGTCAAATGGTTTTGGGAACTTACTGAGTCCGTCCTGGCAGACATATGCAAGGACGGATTTTGACACCGTTTGACTTTTGGAATAAATGAGTTAAGTTTTTCTTTTTTCAAAATTTAAAATTAATAGAAAAGATAATTATGCCAAGATATTTGTGTGGACAAACTTTCTTAATATTTTTATGATTTTTTATTTTATTGCAATACAATTCATTTAATTACTTTATCCGTTTCACAAAAATTTACCCTTTTTATTATTTACAGAAATTAATTTATAATTTTATTTCTTTCAAAAGTTATTATAAAAATATAAATATTTTATATAAAAATGAAATTTTAAATACTATATTTTTTAAATATTATTTTTAAGAATTCTTTTTAATACATATTAATGTAAATATATTCAAATCAAACTTCAATAAAAAAAGATAAAGAGGTCAGCTAATGAAAAACGGAGGGAGTAGCATTTTTTACCATATTTAACATGAAACTATTTCTGGTTTTGAACATTTTCACTTCGGACATAGAATTTTTTTAGACGTATTAATTTCAGAAATATTTCATTTCATAATCTTTGAATAGACATCTCATTTTCTAATATTAAGTACCAAATTCCAAATGTATGTGGATTGCACAACAATCATAGACTGAGATAACAATATATGTCGCTGTAATGACTGATGTATGAGTTATTTATTGATTTAATAAAATAACTTGATTGCTGGTAAAAAAAATTTCAAATTATTGGGAACCACGTTAATTAGTATTAGACACAATATTTACTAGTATCAGACATTACAACTATATATATCAGTATTTGGCATCTTTCCTAACTAGGAACTTTTTGAGTAAAAAATAGGCTAAGCCAAAAATAATTCTCAAAGATATTATTGTTAAAATTGAAAACATATGTTAGAATTGATACCTCAAGTCAAATTATACATATGGAGTGAAAGCTCTGTCATTTCTCAACTTAATTATTGATTAATAATATCTAATTAATGCTTAAGTCATTTTAATATGTTAATATTTCAGTTAAAATTTAATTGAAAATTTATTCAATTCAAGATAACAAGCAAAATTAGAACCGAAGGTCAACCTATATCAAGGAGAAATCTTTATGATTAATATATTTTAATGGATAATTTACCTCTAATATATTATGTTAGTTGGTTATCTGCTGATTTAAAAAACATCAACAACATATTTGCCTAAAAAAATGCTATAGTGGGTGATTTGTCTCCTTAACATAAGATGGGTGTCATATTTGCCCTTTTTCCTTTTACTTTTTCTTGTTTCAAATATCTAATTAGATTAGTTACCTTCTAACTTTAGGAACCTAGATGGATATAACATCGAATTGAGGGTTTATATCATAATTTAGCCAAAATATACATAAAATGCTAAAGGTTTTACCAAAATATGAAATGTTAAGGGTCATGTCCCCTCCGGCCTACATGGTGGCTCCGCCACTACCTAATATAACTATTCTTATTTCATATTGTGCTTATAATAGCATATATTAGACATTACTTTAGATAGATGTAGATATGAAGTATCTAGATTTAGACACCAGTAGTGAATCCTTGCAAAAATGCTATTTTATACTAGACATGTAACAACCTTAGTTGATAGGTCTCAAGTCTAGGAATGCGTGGACCTGGTTCAGCCATGTGGATCCACATACTCATAATAAATTGGTAGAACCCATGACACCAATAAGTGGTCGATCGAGACTGTTAGTATCGTGTTTGATTTGAGTTGAAGGGCCGATATGAGAGGTTTAACAATATGAGCCTTAAAAATCCCACATGGCTTATAAAAGGAGTTGTGTAGGTACTTATATGTTCTTGAGCACCCTCACCTCAACAAGCTAGCTTTTAGGGAAGAATTCTACCTAAAGGGTGTGTAATTCACTCATGTTCAAATGTTTGATCCCTAAGGCCCTTATCAGCTTGGTATCAAAGCCTAGGTCACAAGTTCGACCCCAACTTCCGAGAAACAAAGTTCGAGGATGAACCTTTATCAAAGAAGGAATGAATGATAGGTCTCGGGGATTGGGAAAGTGTAGGTCAAGTTCAGCAAGGTGGATCCACATAGTCATAGTAAACTGGACCCGACTAAGACACCTATATACCATAATAGACACCTAAAGACTAGGAAGCAGACAACTATATTTATCAAGTAGACATAACTAATTTGGCTCATTTTTCTTTTTGGTCTTCATTTTGTAATTGTAAGATTACACATTATAAAAAAAAACATAAGTAGATACCTACAAACATCAAGACATATAAAAAAAAAAAAAACTTGCTGAGTACACTAAAATTTTTAAGTCAAAACCTGACACCAACGTACCAGAAGCAGATACATACATACATACACTGAAGTAGACACTATAACCAAAATCTATCAATTATGGGATGTCAATAATAGAAAACATTGATTTGAATAATTAAAATATTTTTTATTTTCTTTTATATAATATAAGATGAAAAAGGAAGAATTGCAAATGATGTATTTCATCCTGTCCAAATATAAGTTCAAAGTGTTCAATTCTTAGTTTATGATGTTTAATTCTGCATGTAAGATGTTACCTTTTTATATGTAGTGTACAAATCTATACATTTATGTCTATTTTTATGAATAAGACATCTAATTATGTGTATAGGATGTTCAATATATCTATATAGTGTCTTGTTAAGGTAGAAATTGCTTCATGTTAAACATGGTACAAAATATGCTAACTGATTTGGATTCCAAAAATTATAAAACCATAAAAATATTATACAATTTTCCATATAAATTTCTTAAAATAACATTATTATCTCCCTATTAGATGTTAAATTTGAAAAAAAAAAAAGTTTTCTTTTCCATACTTCTTGAAAACAACATACAAACACTCTCTCTGGTGCTTGAATGTCACCAAAGATGTCAAAGACACTAAAGTAGACACTCTCAATTTAGTATTAGACACACTGTCACCAAAGATGTCATGAGTTTTGTTTGGTCTATGCCAGCTGCGAGGCAATGATGGAAGTTATACTACCTCAAGAAAAAAAAAATAAAGCTATTGTTGAAAACTGTTCTGATGTTACAAGATTGAGAAGTAAGTGTAAAATATCAGCTACTGCCAACGTGATTCTAGCAAAGAGGTAATGTATTAGAAGCGTCATTTTAAAGACATCAACTCACTGATAAGCCATTTAACTTAACTTGTCAATGGGAATTTAAGGACCTTTTAAGTGTCATTGCTTCATTAATTGCCTAATATTTACCGTGATGATCGTATTATAATGTTGGAAGAATTTTATGTTACATGTATAGTTTGTAAGTTCCACATAAATAAAAAATATATTTTGGTTATTTGATTGTAATTCATTTCATAAATTAATTAAAAATTTAAAAGTTATAACTCTTTTAACAATTGGGTCCTTTTGCAAGCAATACATTTCTTCATAAATAATTATGTCTATTTCAAAAGACACATTTGTGAATTATTGTGTCCGTTAGGTGAAGAGTTGTATTTTTTTTCATTTTCTATATAAATGATTTATTTCATAAATTTAGAAGAGATTTTTTTATAGAGTTTTGTTATATTATAGATAAAGACAATTGTTTGATTGAGATGGAAATATATATTGATGTCAAAGAATATGCTTTCTCAATTTGAAGTATAAACTCATGTGCGTGAAACTTGAAAGGCTATGTGGTTATAGAATCTCCTTAAATAAGGTACCCCTATAATTATTCTATACTTTTGATGCATATGTGTTGAGACAATTAGTACATGTTCCACTCTACATGATGACTCATTTACAGGTGCATATTTGTTTTATGGGAAAATGCTAAAAATTTGGCATCTAATAGACAAATTTGTATTACTAATTCAATTTGGCATCAAATTTTGTTGCTTTGGATATTGGAGATAAGGAATTAGAATGACTTAAATATTATTATTTGAAAGAGAGTTGTGGCCACAGCTGATGCCACTATTTCCTTACATTATGCTATTGAGACTACTATCTTGTAAGAATATACTGAAGTTTATTATGAAATGTCTAAACATATTTAGTGAATGACATGATAATGTTATGATTAATATTTTCTTTTTATAATAGTATAATATAATATAATAGATGACAAAAAGGATAAATTTGTCACTAAACTATAGAGAGTAGAGTAATTTTGCCATTAAACTTATTTAGCAGGCAAATTTATCATTGATCTTTTCAAAACATGCAAATTTGTCATCAATATTTTGTGTTAAGAGCGAATCTGCTACCAGCTGTTAAAAATACTTCACATGACAAACTTAAAAAATGTGTTAGGAGCGAATTTGCTACCAGCTATTAAAAATACTTAATATGACAAACATGAAAAAATGAGAAAAATGTAAGTTTCAATTTTATGTTTTCTTTCCCTAATACCATAGCCTTTAAGTTTCTAAATTTATCATTTTCACAGAGTATTCGCTTCAACAAACTCATGTACCTTTCACCACCCCTGCGTCATTTTCGCCACCAGTGTTGCCTCCAATCTTCCACAAATCTTGGAAACGCTTCTAAAAATGTTTCTTAGAACAAACCTTAACCAAACATGGTTTGATTGATGCGGGTGGGAATAAATCCAGAGATGCTGCAATTTTAGAATAAAAAATCAATGATAGCAATGATGGAGGATTGCTTGGTAATAATGAGGAAAGTGAAAACAAAAAAGCTCAATAATAGAGGTGTGTGGACAAACACGGGGTTTTAACTCATTTAGGTATTATAAAAAGTTTGGTTATGTAGGAGTTAAGGAGAATTGTTATGAACTAGTTTAAAAGTGTCCTCGTTCTCTAAACAAACAGAATATTCCTACAATTTAATGGTCAGTGATATAATTTATCACAACAAAAAAGTTAATAGTGAATTTAATTACCTACAAACAAATTTTGAGGCAAAATTACACCATCTTCAATAGTTTAGTGAAAAATTTGCCCTTTTTTCTATAAATAATATATTTATGGTGTTTATGTGATAGTTGAGTATGAATCAAAGAAAAACTTCTCAAAATGGAAAATTATGTAGCCATTTTAAAACCTAAGCTTGGTGAGGATACAATATTAAAGGAAAACTTAATTGGCAATCCGTATTCTAAAAAGTAAAAGACCCACCTTTGAATTAATTAAATAGTTTTCTTTTTAAAAAAATATATAATCTTAGTTAACCATAAAAAATTCAAAAAAAAATGGAATGCAAATTTAAAGTTTTGAAAATGGCTATGACTAAAACTTGGCAAGAAATAAAATTATCAAGAATTGAAATGACATTTGAATTAAATTCTTAAGAATTATATGACACTTTTCCCTTTGAGTTCAGTATAAATTAAATAAAACTACTAAAATAACGTCATTTTCCCACAGCTACTTCCCACGGCCTCATATTGGTAATTTTCAAATTTTCAATGCATAGCCGTTGATAACGAGCTGTTGAAAGTCTATGTGTTGGTAGTTGAGTTACCAATGACTAAATTTCAAACCATTTGTAATGTACAACTCTAAGCTGTTGGTAATTTACCGTTATTAATTAATAATTATTCATGACCTGACTGGTTACAACAACGATCAAACTATTACCAACAATTTTGGCTGTTGGTAACAACCAACGACTTCAACCGTTGGTAAACAACCAATGGCTTAAACTGTTAATAGTTACTAATGGTTTTGACCAATGGTAATACACCAACCACCTTGACCATGGATAGTTTACCAACTATCAAGGCCATTGGTGGTGCTCCATTTAATTCATTTCTGCTTCATCTTATATAATCCACCATTTATTTATTATTAGTTGTATACTTTATTTACAAATCTCGTCATGATATGCAGCTTGGGAAGAACACACCAAAGGGTATAGAGGGGCCAAATCACTCATTGGGCAGTTAGACCAAGCAAATAACTTAAGATAGGATAGTAATCTTAAATTCTATCCTATACCATTTACTTTTAACACTTATAACTTTATTTAAACAACTTCTACCGCATATTTTTTTTTCTTGCAATAGACGAAGGATGGCCAACCTTTCACATTCAGTGATTTCATACGGCGAATGTCAACAAGATGTGAATCAGGTGCCAGCTTCTCGCAGCATCAAATGGACATGGTGGTAAGTCACAAAATTTCAAACATTGACTAACGTTAAATTTAAATTCAAACTTGTACAACTCTTGCAGGCAAGATATGAAGCAGAGCTTGTCCTCAAGTACAGAAAGGATACATCAAAACATCCTCCATTTTTCAAGAATTACTGGGAGAAGGTTGTTGATAGGCCACACAAAGAAGTTTGTTGGCTTTTCCCGATCATTTTCACCATGCACGGTTAGAAGTACTCCGTCTGACCTTTAACATTCCTTTATTGATTTTAAATTCAAGTTACCCTACCGTATGTATCCAATTAAGGGTATGAGGATGATAGTATTGAGCAGCTACATTGGGAGAATGCAGAACTACGGACAAAGCTCATTGATGTTGAGGATGAGATAACAACTCAGCGGACTCATTGGATTCAGACAGACGTTAGGATGAGGAACTTGGAGACTTTCATGACTCAAATGCAACAAGAGTGGCAAATCTGTTTGCCTGTTAATCCCGCCTACGTACCTTCAGGGTCAAGCAAAGAGGGGTCCTATCCCCCGTTGCATGGCTACTACCCTCCACCACTACCGGGATTATATCCTTCATCTTCTATACCTCATCCAGGGACGACAGGACCCTATATGCTCGTCACCTATCCATGGTTGATAAGGTCCTAGCAGTAACCTCAGTCTACGTATCCACTGACTTAGCCTACAAATATGCCAGAACTCTAGTAGCAGATTCAGCCAAAGTTTTATCAGCCTTCATTAGGATCCATTAAACCTTTCCCACAATTGCCCATGACACAAATCCATCAGCTAGACTATGTTCCTAATATGCCGTGGTTATCTCAGCAGGCTCAGCTTGGGAGTCGGGTTCTCGAGACGCAACATATCCCAACTAACCGTAGTGTGGAGGGCAAGCATCAGAGTAAGATTTCTCCAATTGACTAGCTTGCGGATCAGGGTGATCAAGATGCAACCGATAATTATGTCATCAACTTCAACTTGTTATCCTAGATGTGAACATACTTTAGTTCTATTGAACTTGCATTTTATTATATTAATTATTACTTTATTCATCTCGCAAAGCTTGTCCACTTTACTATTCACAGCAATTAATTTATATTTTTTTTCTTTCAAAATTTCTTATAGAAATATAAAATTTTTATATAACAATGGTACCTTAAACGCTTTAGTTTATAAATATATATTTTAATTTTTTATAATACAAATTAATATAAATATATTTAATTCAAAATTTAGCCAAAAAAAAAAAGGTAAAAAGGTCATCCTATATGAAATAAAGGGAGTACTATTTTAATGAGAAAATAATTTCAATTTTAATTTATTTTATTAAATTATCAATTAAATTCAATTTTAATTATACATAAAATTTTTATTATTAATTAAAATTTATGTAATTAATTATAATAGAATTTATTACTACAATTTACTAATTATTATTATTTGTATTATATTTATATGTAGCTAATGACAAGGGAGAAACTGACCTATCAGTCGTTACATGTGGTGACTAAATATTCAGTCGCTATACTTTGCGCACAGAATAAAGGGAATGGCTGACTATTTCAGTCATTATGTTTAGTTGCAATTCAGTCACTGCTATGTAGCGACTAAATTTTCAACTATTGTGTTTTCCACTGAACTTTCTGTTGTGACTTGCAATTGATATGTGACTCAATGTTCAGTTGGTAATTTTCTTATCCATTGTGGAGGTGGTGGTGGTGGTAATAGTGGCAGTGATAGTAGTAGTAGTAGTAGTAATAAATCGTTAAGGAAAATAACACTATAGTACAAAAAATCCTCTACATTCAGTATATATAATAAAAAACAGAAGGGAAATAATAAAGTATAAAGTAATCATAATATAAGCAATAAAGGATCTTTCAACTAGAGCAAAGCCAAGGACCAACTGTAGTGTAAAAATCTAGTCCTAGGGTCTCAACTTGAACTCATAGCTATTGCTTTGAATATTAACTTTGTTGGCAGACAGAGAATCCATTAGCAATAAGCACCACATGCTTAGAACTTTACCTTCATCAATTTGAGCTTCCCTCATCTTCACCCTTGCCTGTTGCTTCACCAGCTCATTCCCCATTACATGCTGCTACTCCTACATCTCCATCAACAACCCTTTGGCATTCTCCGAGTACCCCGTCAATGGCATGACCAACATCATCATGTTCTTGTGCTCCTAGTAGAACTTTGACAGCGACCCTTCACACAGCTTCATTTCCTTAAACCACAAATTGATTTGGCTCCTACACTCGTAGTATATTATGATTCTCTTGTTTGGATTTTTTGTCGTAATTTAGGCCAGAATTCTTAGAGCAACATTCAAACCATGTGGTGACAAATCTGTTGAATTTAATTTATTGGATGAGGTGGTACTATTGGAGTGATCAGGAGTTGATGAGTCAATTTGCACGATTGAAGAAAGTTCAAAGTTAAGTGGATAAAGTTTGTTCTTCAAATACTAAAATGACCTTCAAATTTTGAAAAAAAAAATTCTAGGTAACTAAAGTTTGAAACTGTCAGCTTAATCTTTGAAATAAACAACATTAAGTACCATGTTAGTTATTTTTTCAGCCAAACAAATTTTAGGACTAGCAGAGTTGATGGTTTTAATGTTATAGGACTCGTTTGGTAACTTGAGTAATTTTAGGATTCACTTGGTAAAATTGAAAAAGTTATAGAACTAAAATACCCTTTTCCCATGAAATTATTGAAATTTCCTTTTGATAATTAATTGGCTACAAATTTGAAGTTTTCCACCAAACCTTACCTTGCTAGACCAAAGTTTTGAACTTTAAGTTACTAACAACCACATTTCTAATGGATAACTATTGGAAATTTGAATTTTCCCAACCACACTAATCCTTTATTTTTAATGCAAGTGGATGCTAGTATAAGGGATTTTGGTATTTAAAGTAAAATATTTGGGTTTCAATTTCAAACCTTTTTGCATGGGAAAACTTTACATCCAAACATATCTAAAAAAAAATATACTTGCCACCATAAGATCTTAGAACCAACACTTCTTTTTATCTTAATTGTCCACATGAATTTTCTAATTTAAAGGGTTATTTGATAAAGTTTGTTATTTCATGTTTTTTGTTCTTGTTTAGTTTTGAGAAAAATGTACTTAGTAATTATTTCTATTTTTAGTTTTTGAAAATATATAAAATGTTGGAAAAATTGGAAGGATGAAAATCTTGATTTCAGCATTTTTGAAAACATACTTCAAAACTAAGAATCATATTTGATATGCGAGGTATCTTGGGGTACTCGTGATCAAAGGATGCATCTGTACTACCAGTTGACTCCAGTCATTATGGCAAGACCTCGAGAGGCCCTTCCAACACCTAAGTTATTATGATTATAAGATACCTCGCATATCAAATATGATTCTTACCATCCGAACGATATTTGATTTTATAGGCCCACTTGCATCCCACCAACTTCTTCCTTAAGGAAGTAGGATGACATCCCAAGTCTGGTTCACTTCTAATGCATCAATCTCTACTTGTATTGCTTGCTACCAATAAGGCTCTTTTTGTGCCTAAAAAAAACTTAGGTTGCAAGCCATCCTATATTAATGTAAGGAAAACACTGTGAGACAAAGAAAAAATTTTGCTTAAAATGATAGAGGTAAGAGGATATGGCGTACTTTAAAGAAGCCTTATTGGAGTAACATGGGTCGCTGAAAAGGCTGTACTCATAGTCTGTCAAGTATATTGGAATATGTCTTATCCAAGTACTTCTCCTTTTGAGATATTTATATTTAAGCTGAGGTGGTGAGTGTGCTACAAGGTGTGACAAATCCTCATTCTCTTCTTGATGTGAGTCACTTGCCTCACGATTCTATTCGTATGAGAGTACTGGTGGATCATATAAAGGAAAATGAAATGCTGGTTTTCAGATGGGCTACTTTTAGGTGGATTATAGATGCCTTGTGATTGAATTTTGTAGGAAAAAATTCCTTTATGAAATATTACGTCCCGTGACACAAAATATTTATTTATTTCTATGTCATAAACTCGATAACTTTTCTGGTTTTATGGATATCCAAAAAAGATACATGTTTGAACTTTTGGTTGAAACTTTTCTCTGTGGTGCAGAGGTTGATGACATAACATGGAGAACCAAAGACATGTAGTTGATGGTAGGTTGGGTCTTGGCCAAATAACATCTCTTGGGTGTTTTGTTTTTAAGGGCTTTGCTAGGTAAGAGGTTAATAATATGGTTCCTTGCCAAGATGCAGTATCCCAAAAACTATGTAGATAGGTTGGCCTGAAATTTTAAGGCTCTAGCAACATTTAGGATTTCCCTATGCTTTCTTTTGAAAACCCTATTTTGCGGTGAGGTCCCTGCACATAACGTCTGGTTGACAATCCCTTTTGCTTTATAAAAGGAACCAATCAATCCTTTTGCTAACTCTATAGCATTGTCATACTTCATGATTTTAACTTGTGAGCCAAACTAGGTTAAAACCATATTATAAAAACTTTCAAATACCTTCGTTGCCTTACTTCTTTGTTTCATTAAGTAAGTCCAACCTGTTTTTATATGATCGTCAATGACAGTAAGAAAATAATGTGTTCTGCTCATGGTTGCAGTTTGGTACGGTCCCTAAAAATCCATGTGAACAAGTTCAAAAAGAAACACTGTTCCTTTTGTTACTTAACAAAAAATATGACCTGGACAATTTGGCTAGCAGACAAACTAAACAATCTTTACAAGCTCTGGTAGAATCAACTTTATATAGGCAAGGGATGGCTCCTAAACATGCACTGGATGGGTGTCTATGTCTTTGATGCCATAGATCTATAGTCATCGTTTCTACGGCCATGGTTTGTGCACTCCCTACACCTTTGGTCTCCTTGAAGAAGTACAGCCCTTTTGCTTTCTCACCCACTCCAATAAGCATCCTCAAGGACTGGTCCTGTAAGACACAAAAATCAAGGAAGAAAATCGCAACACAATTGTGTTGTTTGGTGAGTTTGCTAATTGAAATAAGGTTACATAAAAAACAAAGTGCAAGTAGGGCACTTTTTAGGTTGATGCTTTGATTTAAAGGTATGGTGCCAACCTTGTTTATATTATTTATTGAACCATTAGGGAGATATTTGGGATGAGTGCTTATAGGTTTAACTTTAGTTAAAAAGGTTTCTTGTGCAACAATGTGGTCTATAGCTCCTATATCAAAGATCCAAGTTCTATTAAGGCTAGGGATAAAGGTGAATGTTTTACTAGCAAAATTGGCTATGCTTAGTCCCTTGTCCTTCTTCAAAAGCTCCAAAAGCTACTCATATTGTTTGGCAGGCAAGCTCATAGGTGATGGTGCATTGGTGCTCTTGACTTGGCCCTCTTTATCACAACAGTCTGCACTTCTTCCTATTTGTCATTTTTGCTCTTCCATCCTGGTTGCCATCTTTTAGGGTATTCTATGATTTCCCATCACTTTTCTTTTATGTGTCCAATTCACTTATAGTGCTTACATTGGGGTTTGGATTAGTTCCCACTATTGCCTCCTGTCATGTTCTTAGATTGCGACTTAGCCAAGAGAGCTATTGCGGACTCCAGCTCTTGGTTTTGCATTGTCATGAGGCTGAGTCATTTTTTTTCATATACAAGCATAGCATAGATATGGTTAAGAAAAGACAGGGGTTCTGTGGTAGAATCTATAATCGGATGATCATGAACTTTGGATCAAGACCTATTAGAAATCGATGCACATGCTCCCTCTCTCTATCTTTGTAGTACATGTGCAATTTGGTGCAGGGGAATAAATTCCAAGCTTGTCCTAATAGCCCTTCAACTTTGTATAATAGGTAACCACCGTGGTTAAACATTTGGTAGTCATCATGATGTTTCTCCTCAATTCATAGGCCAAAGGCTCATTCATGTGCCCATACTTTTTTTTCCAAGTCACACCACAAATCAAGTGTTGTTTTATGGTAAGCTACTGAGCCACGTAAGTTAGGATTAATATAATTGACAAGCCAATTTATAACTAAACCATCACATTTACTCCACATAAAGGCTTTGAAAGCTCATTCCAGCTTCGTATGCATCCCGTCAATGAACGTAACCTTATTCTTACTTCTCAGAACATGGAGAATAACATGTCTCTACCTTTAGTAATTTTCTTTGTTTAATAGTGTAGAGATAAGTAAGATGCTTGTATAATTTGTTGCAATGAAGAAGTATGAGGAACTAGGATCTTGGAACAACATCATGGTTGTGGTGTTTCCACTGGCAACCAGACTCATGCTGCCTCTGCTACCTTTGTTGTTTGCTCTATTCTTCTTTGTCGAGTTTGGCTTCCTGTTGTCAACCATGTTGCTGTTTTGGTACTTCAACCAATTGTTTGACGTCCAGGATTAATCCCGCTTTGATACCATGAAAGATTTTGAAGTGGGAAATTTTTTTTCATATATTTACTTAACTAAGCCGAAACATATATATACAAATGTTTACAAGATCTTATAAAGCTACTAGACTCCTTGGAGATAAAGTTAAAAACTTAGCTCTAATTAAGGGTGAAAATGGGCCGGGTCGAGCCCAAGCCCACTAGGCTCAAGCTTGGTCCCTTTATTGTTTGGTACTACTCAGGCATAAGCTTAAATTATTCGAGCCTAATTTTTTAGGCTCGAGGTCGGCTTGAGGCAAGCTTGAGCTTCACTCAGAAGCCCATGATGCTTAAATAACACATAAATCTTTAGTACCTTAACTATAACATAGATGAAAGATGGTGATTGAATCTGCAATTTTTCTTACATAGATAACTAGAGAAAAGAAAATAGATAACCTATCCCAAACTTTCTAATTATTTGTTGCTCTACCCTAATTTTGTGAACTTCACAAATAAGACATCATTTTCCTCACTTCGATAGTAGAGTCACTATAATCCATCCTCAGGCTGCTGATTTGGGTCTTCGGCATCTACTTTGAGCGTCGACAGCAACATTATAGATCTTGGGTAGGGCTATCATTGCCGGACCTTGGATGGGGCTATCATTGGCCACGATTATCTTCGTCGATAGTCATCATGGTTTGGTGGGATTGGTCGACAATCGATTAAGTGGGTATAATTAGGCGGCGATGAAAATTCAATAGCACAACTAGATAAATCGTGCAATCAACAGGAGTCCGAAAATCTAGTAAAACAATCTTGTCGGGTGGGGTTATCATCACCGGCAATCATTGTTGATCTTCTGCTCTTGTCATCAATCATGCTATCACTCTCTTGATGGTATGGATGGGAATGGGATTTAGTTGAGTAAAGATTGGGAGGCCAAAGGAGTAAGGGTTTAGGGCTTGATGGAAAAAAGATAAAGGCAAGGCTTGTTAGGCCCTCGAGTTTATGAGGCTGAGAGTTTGTTCAGGCTTGAGTTTTGTTCTAGAGTTGGAGCCTATTTTCTAGCTTGAACTCGAATAGGTCTGACTCAAAATGCCTCAACTCGAGTTTGAGCTCGAGCTACTAGAAAAAAGTCTAGCCCCTTTTCACCCTAGTTCTAATCCTGCTTGATAAATACAGGATAATAAATACATACATGTGATAAATACATGAGATAAACATGTGCCTTAAATATGTAGGTTGCGAAAGGAGTAGAAAGCGAGGAGTAGGTGAAAGCAGTGATGGGGGCTGGGTCGACCCAACCCAAGACCGGCCGATCCTAAGCCTGAGTTGAGTAGGATCAGGCTCAGACTGGTCCTAAGGGGAGCGGTCCCAAGCCAGTCTCAGGTTGGGTCCAGGGTGGGGCGAGGGCGGGTTTGGAGGTATTTTTTATTTTTATAAAAAAATTAGAAATATAATTAATTGTATATATAATAAATATTTTTAATAAAAAATACCACATCCGATGTAAGTTTTATTAAGTAAAAAATTCAAACAGCATTTACAAATAATCGGAACGGGCCTTACATTTTAAAATGGCAGAAATGTTCTGAAAATGGTGAAAAATAGAAACCTATGATCTGTGTTTAACAGCATAGTTAGATCAAAATACAAACTACATGTATGATTGAAAAAAAATATTCAAGTCATGGTATCGGATTTTACCTCGTCATCCGAACTATTTTGGTTTTGCTGTCAGAGTGCTGTGAGACCCTAATCTCGGTTGCACACGCATACTTCCACCACCTCGGGTGTCAATCTTGATAGTTTCTCTGATATCACCTATTTTCCTGCACTAAACGCTGCCTCGAATGCTACGGTGGAGATTGGAACAGTAAGAATCTCCTGTGCGATTATCGACAAGATTGGAAACCTTGATCTTTTTTGTTTCCATCACTTCAATATATTAACGTCATTTGGCTCGAACAATATGTTGAGATAGTCATCGACCTTAGCTAATTCCGATGTCGTCGGTTAGGGGCGTTTGAGCATTTGGAAGGCCGGGTTGAATCTTGATGAGATTGATCTCTTTTGAGGCTCAGTCTAAAGAGCTTTGGATCTTACCTTATCCGAATGCCGCTCACAATATAACTTGTACAAAGAATGCAAGTATTCAAGAGTAGCAGACATAGCCAAAACATTTACATGAGACATTTCTAAATAAGTATGAAAATTTCCTTGAAGAAATGTTGTTATGCTCGTTAATTTGACATATTGGTCAAGCAAAAAAGTAACTAAAAAGATACGTGGAAAATTTTTGAAATACTGAAGCCATTTAGCACGCATGGCTTCGACAGTCAGTTTTAACAACTCATCATCTTTAAACTGATGTAAAGCATAAGTAATGTTCACTAAATTAAGAAAAATTTGATGAATGGTTGGGTAGTAAACACCAGAGATAAATTCAGTAGTCTCATAAAAAAACTTAAGCAATTCACCAATTTCAGAACATTTTTCTCAAATTTCAGTCGTGAGAAATTCACAATCCATTTTTAAGTTTATGAAATGCATTAGCAAATTTGTATACGGGTATGTATATTGCAATATCAAATATGTGGAGTTCCAGTGGGTTAGTTAATCCAATTTAAACCATTTCCAAGAAAATTCTTTTTGATTTTCAAAACAAAACCTTTTAAATTCACGAAACACAACGAGTCTTGATTTCAAATACGTCAATGAGTTCTATATAGGCACAATTTTATTTTGCAGAACTTCTAAACCCTTTTGCACACAAAGGTTTAAAATATGGCACATGTATCTAATGTGAAAGAATGCACCGTTGAAAGGTAGTTTCAATGCTTAGCTCAAAAGGCGAGCTGTAACATCATTGTTTAAAGCATTGCCAAATGAAATGCACATGAATTTATTAGCACAAAAATAATCATGTAAAGTTTCTAGGATGCAATTGAATATGTGATAACCAACATGATCCGTTTCAAAGACCCTAAATGACAAAATTCATTTTTTGCATAATCCAATTAGAATCAATCTAATAAGAAGTAACACAATAAAATGATTGACCTACATGTGATGTTCATTTATCAAAAGTGAAATGCCACACAATGATCAAGAGCAGAAAAATAAGCTTGTAAATCTGATTTTCCAGCTTCAAATAATCTAAAGCTTTTCTTCATAGCGGATTTCCTAGATACTTTTTTAAATGCAAGATTTAATTGTGATTTTATCCAAAATTCTAGCTGCACATATTCAGTTTATGAGAAAGGTTTTTCAATAAGTATCATCCAATTTATCATACATTTTTTATAGATTGTTGGTTAAAACGAAAAATACCTAGCTTTTCGGTGCCAGTTGTAAACCTAAGTTGTGTTTGTCCTTCAAAATTAGTCGTGGCACTAGGGAGGATATTAGGATATTGATTTTCAATGTGGCGCTTCAGCGTTCTGGTGCCGAAATTCTTTTTTTGCACCAACTTTTTCCCACAATATTTGCATTTTCGTAGTTCAACTCCCCTTCGTGTATGAGCTCTTAATGCTCCCAAACCCAAGCAATTAGTCTTAAGGATTTTCCTTTTCCTTGGGTTTCTTCTACAACGAGTCCACGACTTGGCGGAGTCAGTTGTGTTGACGAATCCTTGACTGCCATCGCATCTAACCCTTCAACATCATCATCGGATAATTGATCATTGAGACCCAAATCGTAATTCGTCATATCGATATTAGGGTCATCGTCACACAACTTCTCGATGAAGATGCCTTTGTTGGCCGAGCGAGAACGATGATGGAACAAGCCTTGGAGGCCGGTGGTGTAGGAAGATAAAGTCTCTGTCGACTTGCATTTTCCTCTTGAAGCCATTACTCACAAAGTAATAGTAATAATTAATGCAAAATTAGGATGAGATTAAGAAGAAATTAGGTGGGAATAAGTAAAAAATTTGGAAGAGATTATGAAAAAAAGCTCAAATGCTTGAAAGAATATAGTAGAGGAAGAAAAGAGATTGAGTGTTAGTGGAAGAATAGAGTAGGAATGACATTGGTATTTATAGGGGAGGTCCAAAAATTATTTGGATAAAAAATTCTTTGAAATGCAGCTATTGGGAGAGGTGAAAATGGAATTTTAGGAGCTAAAATGGAGCAGAAAACCGTTGGAGGGCTTACTTTGTAATTAATCCATTTTTTTTAATTTTTTTTTGTTGTAGGTTTCTGTTAAGAGAGCCGTTGGAGGCATCAGGCTTCGACCGGACCAGATCGGACCTGACAGTATTGGGCCAGGGCAGTTCAATTTATGTTTTCCTCTTTCTACATTTGTCTGGGTTTTTTACGGGCTATGCCGGGGTGGGTTTGACTTCTGAGTCAGTCCCGATTTGGATCGGGTTGAACTGGCCCATGTCCCACCTCTAGGTGAAAGGGGAGGCTAAGAGCTCTTTCTTGAAGAGAAGGAAGGGGAAGGCATGAAAGAAGAAAAAGATCCTATGGCAAAACTGCAAATAAATACAATGTATGGGAGTATACCCTGCTCGGGGATTATTTTATCCTCATCCTTTTATTATTATGGGGCATATGTATAGAACTAATTTTGAAATTGTACATGGTATAAAAAATCTTTTAAGATAACATATTCCTCAAACATGGTTAGGGTGAATTAATTATTAGGGATAGACAAATAATTGCAATTATCGAACATGCTCTACTACTGAGCTAAAAGCCCATTGTGCGAGCTTGTTATAATCTAACCATTGCAGTAACTTATTTGAGTTGTTGGAGTTCATTCTGTATTAATATTAATGCAGAGTTGTGCATTATTCTTATATAAAGTGATTGTTTATGACACGGTCAATTTATTTAAACCCTACTGTTTAAGAAGTCCAACAAGTAATTTTTATAACATTTTATTGTAAAAATTAAATATTTTTTATTAAATTTTCTTTTATTAGGTTGGTTAAGTTAAAAAAATTAATAAAAATACTAACGTTTTACCAAAAAAAAAAATCTTAAAACAACTCTTTAGATTTCTTAAAGTGCAAAATTCATTAATTGACAAATTGAGCAAATAATTACATTGTATAAGAATAAAATGCAATTACGCATTAATCCAAAACAAACTACACATAAAATTTTATGGGAATCAAATTGATGTAATTGAAGTTGTGGAAGAGAAATTGAACTCTGTTATGATGAAGGAAAGACTGAGCATAGCTTCGGGTTGCAACTGCAAGCCCTATTAAGGCGTTGCTATTTCTGGCAACCCAAGGGCCAGCCGAGCAAGATATAGGTATGTTTGAGAATTGATTTCAGTCTGGGGCCTACATGACAAATTTATGATAGTTTAGGAGTCAATTGAGATTAAGTCAAGTAAATACAAAACGTTTAACATCTACTGATCTACATGAATTTTGGCAAAAAGGTCAGTTGGGATTGTAGAATGAAAAGAGGGGGAAGCAAGAGCATGAGATGGGTGGAGATGCTTTAATATGCAAATTTTCGATTTGACACCTGTCATCTCTTTCTCTCTCATTCATCAATATTAACATTTCTTATTTTTTCCTCCTCCTCCTTCTGCACTCCCTCTCCTGCTCTCCCAAGTCTCCTACACCCAGATATTACTATTTTTATGTTTGAATATTATAATATCCAAGAACAAAAGAGAATCATGAAAGCTAGTCTTAAATGGTCACATTTGAGCTATTACTTTTAAACGGTAAGCGAAGCAAAGCCCACATCTTTCATGGTTTTTCCCAACTTTTTTTAACCTTTTTGATCTCTTTCCATGTTTCACTGTCTGATGTTAAAAAAGAAAAGTCGTTGCAAAAAATCAGAAGAACGAGGGTTTCAAAATGGAGACTCTTTAAAGTTGACAATTTTGTGTTTGAGAAGTCTTCAATTTTTTATTTCTTTTTCACCCTTTTTACTTCATTTCTTGATTTTTGTTATAGGCAATTATTTGTGAGAGAAATTGGGATTTCAAGCGGCTGGGAGGGTTGCCTGATAGTGAGGGAACTCTTAAATGATCTGCCAAGGAAAGGTTTCTTCCTTTTCTTGGAGTTTCCTGTGATTCTTGGGGCTTGACCTTTCATGGGAATTTTTTTCCCTTTTTCATGGCCGTTGTTCTTTTCTGTCTTCCTTTCTTGTGTCTGGAGATAAGGGTTGCTTTTTTAATTTGACCTTTTCATGTTATTTTTACTTTGTCATTGGAAATTTATATTTGTTTGTGGCTGTTAGAGTTTTTGTGGGTGTCTGTCGTAGATTTAGTTAAAGTAGGTGGACATGAATGACTCCAGAGAAGAGGAACCAGCTGAAAAGGTCTAATAAAGTTCCATCCTTTGTGCTTCTGTGTTCTGCTAGTTTGGATCTACTTCTTGTTGACTTAGATCTGACTTCTGTTTGGTAGCTTACTGTAAGTTGCATCCCCTGAAATTTTGCTTCCTCTTTTTCGGTAGACTGAGTTAATCAAGGCATGGGGAATGGTGTGTTAATATCCACCATTCACTTTTCTTTGCCATTCTTTATGGGCGAAAGTTGTAGATTAGTTGAAAAATGACAGGTTGTGTGAGTCTATTCGAGTTTGGGGTTTACTTTTTGTACCGCCCAGATAGGGATTTTGATGGAAGAGATGTCTCCGGCGGTCGTGGTGCCATTTAAGTTAGGTAACTCGGTCTGTGAAAATCCAACTTTTGCTACCCATATGGACATCACAACATTTAAGCTTATAGCAAACTCTACTGCTCTATTATCTGACTCTACTACCACGGCCTCTGCACATCTGGTCATTAGTGAAAGTGTAAATGTTGGTTGTGAAGGTGCAGAGTTGGATTCTGAGGAAGATAGCATAGGGGTTCGGCTGCCAGAACACAACAAAGGTGGGAGACGTCTGCTGGACATGATATCTAAAGACAAGGATGGCTGGATTCCTAGCGATGATGCTATAGCCCAGCAAAGTGAGGAAGATGATTCCTATTCTTTTGAAGGTGATCAGATTCTAGATAGTTCATGTTCACTCTCTGTGGCAAGTGACACAAGTAGTCTCTGTGGAGATGATCTGTTGAGTTTTGAGCCTGTTTCTGAGGTAGGAACACCAAGTTCTGTGGACAATGAGAGAAACATTTGCAGAGTAGATATCATTGCTAAGGCCTCTGATTTTGTGGAGACAAATGCTGAGACAGGGATTGCAAGTGGGCCCCTTGCTTTGGCAGTGAGCCTTGAGGAAGGGGTTGGGGATGGATTGACCCAAAAGCCATCAGCAGTTGTTCTTCAATTGTCCCTTGAGAAGAGACTAGCTGTAACAAATGCACGCAGTGTATTTGAGGTGGAGTATGTGCCCCTTTGGGGATTCACATCCATGTGTGGAAGAAGACCTGAGATGGAGGATGCATTGGCAACTATTCCTCGGTTTGTAAAGATACCAATACAGATGCTAATTGGTGACCAGGTGCTTGATGGTGTGAATAGGAGTTTCACTCACCAGACTGCTCATTTTTTTGGGGTCTATGATGGCCATGGCGGTTCACAGGTATGGTTCTCTAAGTTTTCTTATCCAAATGTTTAGTTACCATCAACTCATGCATCAGAAGTCCAATGAATGGAACTTCTATTGTTGCCACTTTCCAACAGGTAGCAAACTACTGTCGGGACCGTATCCACCTTGCGTTGGCAGAGGAAATAGATTTTGTCAAAGGGTGCTTGAATAATGGAAGCTTGTCTGTCAGTTGTGAGGAGCAGTGGAGAAAGGCATTCACCAATTGTTTTCTCAAAGTTGATGCTGAAGTTGGAGGAAATGACTGTCATGAACCTGTAGCCCCGGAAACAGTTGGTTCCACTGCTGTTGTTGCTATAATCTGTTCTTCTCATATCATTGTAGCAAACTGTGGAGATTCAAGAGCTGTTCTATGTCGTGGTAAAGAACCAATGGCGTTATCAGTAGATCATAAAGTAAGGCTTGCTTTAGATTCTTGCACCAGGTTGTTGATAATGAACTTACTGAAACTGACTTGGTTTGCTTTCCATCTTTTAACACATCTATAGCCAAATCGTGAAGATGAATGTGCAAGAATTGAAGCAGCTGGCGGAAAAGTCATACAGTGGAACGGCCATCGTGTTTTTGGTGTTCTTGCAATGTCAAGGTCAATAGGTATGCTTCATTCATGTAAAAGATTGTAGGTTATTTGCTTCCTGTAGTTTGAGGCTTTTATGGTTTTTAACCAATAGTCTAGAGCAGAGAAGAAAATTTTTGTAGCTTTAACAAATTACATGTGGTCATGTGTACCGTCAAGATAGGGACATTATCTCAATCTTTAAGTGGTGGGTGATAAGGTACTAGTTTTTTTAAATTAATGTCATTGAGTTGATTGTTTCTCTTAGCAGCACCTCTTTTGTACTTGGTTATACTATTCTTTTGTTGGGAGGACAATATTTCTTGTTCTTGGTTTATACTAACTTAAAAGTGTAAAGAAGATGAAAAAATTTCATTTGAGGCATGTTGCATGTTGCTGTATTTTCATTTCTTCAAGATATATCTGTGGACAGTTTTGCTTTTTGTCGGCGCTTTGCAGTTCAAGTAGAACTCTGTAATTGGATCTGACTCAAAGCTAGTTCTTTTCTAATTTCCCATTTAGCTCATCATCCTCCAGTGTCATCACCTTTTAACACAAAATATGGCAAATAATAGATCTATATATTTGAGCTACCTGTCATTTGTTGCTCACAAAGGAAACTTGCTGTCAAACCATTTAGTTGCATAGGTGCTTTCAGTTCATGATTGTTGCATTTTTTCATCTAGTTAGTTTATGAACACTAGGAAACTTTGACTTCATGGAAGACTGAACACACCACTAATTGTGGCAGATTGAATACTTGATCCATCTCTTTCCAGGTGTTCAACTAAGATTTTAAGGTCTGACCATCCTTTCCTAATATACCCCCGATTAACCCTTAAATTCTTTAACTTCATCTACAGCCAAAAATTTGTTGTACATGGAGTCTAGTGGTTTACCACAGATTGGATTCTTCCATGATGGATCTCCTAAGCCATTTTGGCAACATAACTTTACTAACCAACAGCAAAGAACAAATGCCCAGAGAACCAACTTCCAAAGGTCGAGGTACTGTTGCCATCTAACCAGATGAATGTTATCATCTCTATCAGAAATTCCCTTAGAAATTTAACTTGAATAGCCTTTTTCAACTGTTCTTGCTGGAAGAATAGGGAAGAGAGAACTAGTAATAGATCAGAAGATAATCCCTCTTAAGGGAAATGTGAAAGTGGAGTGGTGGATATTGGCCCTGTTAGAGCCTTTGAACTCTGCTGCGGTTCAAAATCTCTTTGGAGTATTCATGGAGGGACAAAATGCTGATCCTGTTACTGGAATTATTATCTTGTCTGTCTTTTGTGTACTTCACAACTTAAAGCTCAAATAAGCTTTTAGAATGAGCTAGATTAATCTTTTTTCTTCTTTCTTTCCAATTTGAGATAGAATCCTCAAATTCATCCTCATGCAGTTGAAACATGAATCAGCGCAAATGCTTTCTGGTAGTTTTGCTTCTCATAATACTCGCTGGCAATACAGTCTCAACTATCCTCTTTCGTTCAATGTAAAGATGAATCCATGTTTTTTCTTATACTGTCATGCAAACCATATAAATTGTGCTTTAAAGTGGATCTTCTTCATTGGGTTGATATATTCCTTGTTTGAAAACTGAGGGGCACTTGTGGCGCAGTTAATGCGGTTAACGGTAGTGTTTGGATCATCTGTTTATGTGGCTTATTTTTGATTGAGTAGTCGCACTCTGTTCTTCCTGGGCATCACTATGTCAACATGAGCCAATTTTCATGGGGGCAGCAAAATGACCACCTGATACATACATAAGCCATGCACAGGGTACCTGACCCTGCCCCGAATCCTGCATGATATGTTTTTTTTTGGTCTTCTTTTGTTTGTTCTGACTGTAGACTTAGGAGGGATAACTATGGGTTCAATATTGATTTTGTTATGATTCATGAACGATGACCTGGATTGCATGAGAGAGGTTATGAACTTAATACTAGTTTCTTTGGTTAGGTGATAGATATTTGAAGCCATGGATCATTCCAGAACCTGAAGTGATGTTCATTCCAAGGGCAAAGGATGATGAGTGCCTCATTTTGGCCAGTGACGGTTTATGGGATGTCATGACGAATGAAGAAGCGTGTGATCTTGCTCGCAAGCGGATACTCCTCTGGCACAAAAAGAATGGTGTTGAACTTGGGTCTGAAAGAGGCGAAACAATTGACCCTGCTGCTCAAGCTGCAGCAGAGTTTCTGTCGAACCGTGCTCTCCAGAAAGGAAGTAAAGATAACATAACGGTGATCGTCATAGACTTGAAAGCTCAGAGGAAGATCAAGAGCAAAGCATGACGACACCCCATGGTATGGCTATACATATAACATAGTGCTGGTATGGTTCCTAATATAGTTTTGCCGAATATTTGTCACCCGGGGCTCGTTTATGGTGTTTGTAACAGACGGATCAGTCGTTCTCTGTGCTATAGAAAATGAACCATGAAAGGTAATATCATTTTTTAGTCTTGATGTATAACCCATGCCAGGCTTTGGCCATGTAAAGTTTAGATGTGTTTTTAGGGTTAGGACATAACGGTTCGTTGCCTTGACATTATGGCAAACTGTATTTATTACTCCTCCGGGTCAAAACGATCTGCGAGGTACTTTGTATCATTTCAGGTGCTTATAAGAGAATTGTCAAATTTGCAGCTTGTTCTTCGCTTGATCAAACGTCAAAAGACTTGGCCAAATTTATAGTGATTTTCAAAGTGTAGAAAATGAGAAGCTCCTCCATAAGCATTTGCTTAATTTGTCTATGAGCATCAGCTTGCCCACAACCTAGAAAATGTGTTTCCAGTTACACATAAAGAGCAAACTTTGCTAGAAATCAGAGTTGTAAAGTTCATAGGTTACTACCAAGGCTGCTACATCAGTATCCACGCATTTATTACACGAGCGTTATGTAAAAACAAAAGGCTGTAGAAGTCTATTTCAAATCTGTCACAGGCACAGTAAAAGTGCAGAAACCAGGAGGAAACCAACTGAACAGGAGAAAAGGGTTATCTAATCTTAGTATTTCCTGTATGCCAACTCCTTCACGGCCTCGGCCAGATGTTCCTCGCTACGAATATTCTGGACCCACTTGGCGTTGATGTTAACCCGCTCAATGCTCTGCTTCAACGTCCTAGCAATTGTGGGCTTTGTACGACTAGCAAAGAATTCCTCCACTTCTTTTGCCTTTTCGAGTGAAGAAAACTGAATTTGACACAAAAGACGGCAGCAGCATTGGTTACTACTTACATATGGGAGAGAGTGCATAAGAGAATACGACCAGAAGCATATCATAACAGCCCAGTGTAAAACAAATGACAAAAAAAATACAAGAGGCCAGGTTACAAACCGGTGAGACAATGTAGCTGACAAAGCGGGTAATCAGAAATCCAGAACCCCATGTTTTGGAGATGTAATCCCAGTTATCCTGCAACACATACCAAGGGCAAGAGGAAATTCAAATTAAAAGGAAGCATGTCCTGAAAAACTTGGAAAGCAGTTATCATTTACCTTTAATGCCTCAAAGCATGAAGGATCAAAATTGTTAAACATCAGTAGTGCTAGCTTAATATAAATAAACTTACAACCTTTTTCTTTTATATATCAATCAATAAACTAAGCCTTAATCCCAACAGGTTGGAGCCGGCTACATGAATCCTACATCTCCAATCAACTTGGTTTGTAGCAAGCTCCTCTAATAGTCCTAGCAAGGCAAGATCTTTTTGTCCTAAATAACCCCAAGTGTAGGCCCCCCCTTACCTTTGTTACTCCCACCCACATTTACTGGTCACCTTTAAACATGACCAAACCATCTAAGACGGCTCTCCCTGATTTTATCCTCAATTGGGGCTACATTAACCATGTTTCTAATGTTTTCATTTCTAATTCTATCCCTTACCATATACCCACTAATCCATCTCAACATTCTCATCTCCACAACATTCATTTGTTTTTTTTGTTTGCATGTTGCCTTTTCATCGCCCAACACTTAGTACCATGAAGCACAGGTAGTCGGATGGCTTTCCTATAACATTTTCCCTTCAACTTGAGATTTTTATCAATTATAACTCCAGTGGCACTTCTCCAACTAATACGCATGTCATTGTTTGAATTCTGGAAAAGGTTGATTAATTTTTGGCAGTGGTATCATTTACAGCTTGCAATAGGTATATCACCTTGAGCCATGACCAAGCAGTTTCTCGTCCTTCTTTACTAACAGCAAGTCCGAAGACTGCATCTTGGCTACGAACCTTGACAAAACACAGACGAAGTTGTATCAGCATATTCAAAGTGCAAGCAAATTTCTTTTTCCTTTTCAGTAGAGGATTGAAAGATACCTCAGGTGTCAACAAGAAATTGAGAACTTCAAGAATTATAGCAGGATCTCGGCAAGAAGCCAATGAACCTATAAACAGCACATGCATGATTGCCACAAATGTCTCTTTGATAAATTTAAGCACCAGATGATATGAGATCAATTATTACCTAAAATACGAGTTTTCTCCTGGCTGAGATCAGTCTCTCTGTACACCCTCAAAAGAGATTCAAAACCTGACCTGTTTGATGTGCTCACTTTCTGCATGACTGCTACATATGCTGCCTGCAATATGGTTGGCAAACATTAGACACTATCAATAGATTATGCTACCATTTAACTAACACTTGGTTATGGTTAAGTGAAAAAACCTTTCTGGTATCAGGAGGAAGAAGTGGTGTATTTCTGTCATTCAAGAATGTATCAAACCGCCTACATGCTTCCTCCAGTGTCTGCTCATGTCCAAGCTCAGCTAGCGCAGTTAGAATTTCCCCTCTTAACATTGCATCAAGGTGGCTCTCTCCCTTTTTAGCCTCCCAGCCAAGCTTTCTATGAGGGAATCAAAGGATAAATGAGAAAAAAAAGCCAAAACAAAGAACATCTAATAGATCTATCCTAATTAGCACTTTTTCAAAAGAAAATTATTCCTTTCAGTTTGTAAACCTAGGGTGACAACTTTCTTTCAAGTTAATGGCAAAATCTGATGACCCTCAAAGCTCAATTATGTCTGATGGGTTAGGAGATTATTCGCACCTCATTGCAAACAGTATTATCATTATGCAAGTAATCAACGACTAAAATACTTACTCAGCAGAATATTGGAAAACGTTGATAAAGAATAGTTTAATGTAGTCCATCAGTTCAGGTCTAGCATCAGTCATGATCCTTCCAACTTTATAGCTTATCTGTAAAAGGGTAAAAAGGAACAAGTGCTCAGAGGCCAATAATGCTTCTCACATATCTTATGTTCAGGAAGCCAATTAATTCATGATTCATCACTGTTAACAATTGAATCTCATTTTTTTTAGCGCGATTAAATAAAAACACAATAAATTGAGAACTTTACACTAATTAAGTTAGATATCACTGTATACTCGTCCTCCTCCCTGTATGCACCCATTAAGTTAAGCAAAGATGTCAAAGGTAGCTGACATGCCATGCAAAGTGCTGATGAATCATCCAGAATACCTGTCAAAGGAATAATGCAATGTTCACTTCTCAGCCACTATAACTTGTAAATAGCAAGTTAAAGTTGAATTGTTAATGTACCAAATCTGTCAGTTGCAGACAAGTATTTCTTTTCAATTGCATGCCTAAGTTTAGCAGCAAGTTGCTCATCATATTTCACCCGATAGAAGCCAGTTTGATTGACATTAATCTTTATCCATGCATCATTTTTTTCACTGCCACCACTTAACATGTCGTTTATTTCCAGACTCTCAGACTTTGTTTGTAACAAGAAATTCTTCCGCTTGCCATATGAGCCACAGCAAAATGTGATTGGGACAATCCATTGTCCTTCCCCAGAGGAGCCACTAGACAAAAATCGTGACTGCCATTCATTCACAAGAGTCAAAACAATGTCAGAACAAACCCACCATGCAACCACATAATATTTTATCGCTGACCGTGCATATGGGTAAAGCATTTTAAAAGAAAAACTGGAAGTCAAAAGTGATGCATAGTTACTACTACAACATGCATCAAATAAGTCAAAGTGTCAAAGTGTTTAGTAGCTAAAAACAGAAGCAGCTGCTTCCATTACTGTATGCAGACAAGAAGTTAAAAACTTCAGCTCAGAAAACAATAACCAGCAGGCTGTTCCCTTACTTCTCCTGGTAAAAAGTAAAGGAGCAAAAAGTGCTAGTAAACCTGCTCAAATTCCAATTTCTGATCTTTGATTTTGACAGAAACAACAGGATATCCCATCTGCTTTGTCCAAGAATTCATTAGCTTGTTGACAGGCTCATCAGATCCCTCCTCAAGTGCAGCCCACAAGTCCTCAGTTTTTGCATTCGAGCAAGAATACTTTTTTATGTAGGCAGCAAGTGACCTCTGCTTGCAGGAACAACTAAACGTGAGAGACTCAAAGTAATTTCAGTGCAAAATGTGAAGAATCTTGACAGCTACACAGTAAAGAATACAAAAACATCCATCCAAGTCCTCATGCCCCCAAGCACAAACACAAACAGTGGCTTTCCAGTATAAGAACAGAAATTTTGAATTTATACAAGCATTAAAGACACAATTAATAGGACCAACCTGAAATAATTCAGCACCTAAATAGCTTTGAAGCATTCGGATAACTGAAGCACCTTTTCTATAACTTATTGCATCAAATATTTCATCAATTTCACCGGCATGATTTATCTCCACCTGCAAAGAGAACATGCTAAAACTCAGATTTAAAGACCAGATTCTTATGTATGATAACTTTGCATGGATTTTTAACTTTTAGAGGAACAAACTTTACAGAGAACTGCTACTAATAAGATCGTTATGAATTCCATGCAATAGTCATCTACCTCAATTGGGTGGGATTCTTCAAGGCCGTCCAACCTAAGACCCTCAGTAAGTTCATCAAGAAACTGAGTCCATATATTCCATTCTGGAAACAATCTATCAGTTGCCAGGTAGCTCACCTGAAAAACTAATACCATTAGTATGTCTGTGCATGCATGCATTAAGAAAAAGAAAATAAAAGAAAAGAAAGAAAAACTGAAGTACCGTACCCATGTTGCAAAACCCTCATTCAGCCACAAATGTGTCCACCATTCCATTGTCACAAGATTACCAAACCACTGGTGAGCCAGTTCATGAGCTACTACAGTTGCAACCTTCGGATGAACAGAAAAATAGTCATATATTTCAAAATTCAACAAATGAAAAGGTCTGGAAAAGCACCAAGACATCATGCACTATACCCTCTGCTTGTTGGCAGCTGCCGAATGTTGATCATCGTAGAGCAAAGCTGTTTCTCGGTACGTAACTAAGCCATAATTCTCCATGGCCCCAGCAGCAAAATCAGGAATTGCAATCATATCTAATTTGGGCAGAGAGTATGGAACAGCAAAGTATCTGCAGAATGGGCAGAATTATATATGATAATCTTAAATTGAAAAAAAAGACATCAAGCGGAAACTAATATAAATGGTCAACCATCTTTTCAGGGGACTGAATTTGTTACATAAGCCAGAAAAGAAAACATACTCTTTGTATAATTCAAGTGTCCTCACAGCCACATTCAGGGCAAATTTTCCCTGGTTTGCCTTTCCCACTTGGCAATATACTCGAACTTTGACCCCTGGTTACATATGCTAGTAAGCAACACTCTGGAAAGAAATTTCATGCCAGTAAAGTGAAAATGTAAATACATAGTGGAATACCATCAGATGTTTGATCCTCTACATAATCAAACAAACCAACAACAACTGCAACCAAATATGTGGACATGATTGGTGATTCTTGGTAGCACACTGTCTTCAGACTGCCATCCACCTTTTCCTGTATAACCGGCATGTTTGAAAGAGCCACAAGTTCTGATGGTACATCCAATGTAATCTTGAATTTAGCCTGTGGCAAACGTATCCACAACCATGTAGTAGTTGATAATAATAAAACCATATCACGAATGCATTTTCACTAATTCATATTCACTCAGTCAACTAAACCTAAAACAATTTCATTGGAACTACCTCCTCAATATATATTGAATTAGTGGTCCTTTAGATATGTAAAGGATGAAGTTTTTCTTACTGTAAAATAAAAAAAAAAAAAAACAGAGAGAGAAAGAAAATAAAAGATGCATAAAAGGAGAAAAAACAACAATAGCAAACCTTGCAAGCAGGTTCATCCCAACATGGGAAGCATCGCCTAGCATCAGCTGGCTCAAACTGTGTAACTGCCATATTCTTCTTTTCACCATTGTGCTCATATGTACTGCAGGATAAAGTACAGACATTCACATTAACCTATCTATTTCATAGCTTCTATATATTAAAAAAAACAATATCGGTTTATCTTACAAAGACTTCTACTAATCACAACAACATTTTTGCATTTGCTACATGAGAAAACCAAAATCTTCACAGCTTTTAGCAGTTTTTCTTTTTTTGTGGTTTAGGTTGAATTTGACACTCTTAATTCATAAAAGCCTATACCACAAAGACTGAACTCCTTGTTCACCATTAGAAACAAAATAGCAAACGCCATCATCCAGCAATTCCAGTTTTATTGCTTCTTCAAAAGGCCTCCAATTAGATGAAAGGAAATTTCTAAATCAGTTTCTGGTTGAAATAATTACAGTCCTGGAAAAAGGTCACATTTCTCATTAGAAAGAAAAAAAATGCAACAATAAGAATAATCCGGCACCTTCTATAGAAACCCTTCATCTTATCATTTAAGACACCACCGAATCCAATAGCTAATACCCCCGGCCCGAGAGGGAGGTCGGCAACGAAGTCCAACACCAAAATCTCGTCTTCTTCAAAAAGCTCAACTTTGGAAGGCTCGTAAACCTACTCAGCAAAGAAAGATATGGAACTCAATTGAGTTCAGTCCCTTCTTCTCTTCCAGTTACTTTCTGGGAACCCAAACACACTAACAGTAACAAAAAAAAACTCGAAGCAGATGATAAAGAGACCTTTGAGGAGGAGCCAGGAGTGAAGGATACGGCGGCGGAGTTGATGGAGAGGTCGGCGGCATTGAGGACGAGGAAGCGAGTGTCGGAGACGATCTCGAGGTCGATGGAGACTGAACCGGAGAACTTACAGGCTGAGAGGTCCGGTTTCAGCAGAATGTCGTAGCGTCTCGGGATCGCGAATTTCGGAAGACGAGGCTTTCCTTTGAATTCCTCCATTTGATCTTCTGCTTCTCTCTGTTTTCCTGATTTCTGATTTTTCATCCCCTCGATGAAGTTGGGTTGCTTTTAAACGGTCTCTTTCTAAGGAAAAATTACAAAACTCCCCTGTGGCTTGATATTACCTACACTTTGCCTCCTTTATTTTCAAAAACCTACATTTTACCCCCTTTTTATTTACAGAGTCCCACAACAACTTTTGAAACCCTAATTTAAACTATATGATAACCATATTCCAGTAATTTTAAGATTTTTTATAATTTTTTCATAGCTAACGAACCTTTAAAACATATTGATATGTATTTATAGAGATGAAAATGCATTTACAAAAAGAAAAATTTGATAATTTAAAATATCTATTAATTATAAAAAAAAATATTGGAGAGATCAAAATTACTAAAAGATGACTACCGTATAGTTTATTTTAAAAATAAATGAAGCAAACTGTAGGTTAAAGTAAATCTCATAGGTGTAATTGTAAGTTTCCATACAACTAAAGTTTACATGGAGAGAGTATTGAATTTTTTTGTGGACAAATTTACATCAATATTTTCTTTGTGTTAATTATATCACTAGCTTTTAAATAGTATAAATATTTCCGTTTGTTCAAAAAATATTTAATGACCTAGCTTTTAAACTAATTCTGAAAGTTTTCTTATAACTCCAAACTACCCAAACTTTTCACAATACCCAAATAAGTCAAAACATAGTGTTTGACTATACATCTTCATCATTGATGCTTCTTACTTTCGGTTCATTGTCACCGAGTAATCCCCTACTGCTGCTACCATTTATCCTTTATTTTAGAATTAAATTACCTCTGAATTTAGTTCCACCTACATAAATTAAAACTTATTTGTAGAAATCACTAATTACTTTGAAAATCAATTCACATTAAAGTCTCAAAACTCAGTCCTTAATCTTTGGGTTTTTTTTTCCGATTTTGTGGTTGTTAATGTTTTCTACTCTTTCACTTAACAGCTAACAACTTCTAAAAGTGTCCCCCGTGGCAAGGTGGCAGCAGCTTATCAATTGGCATCTTCGCTTCTTTCATCTTCTCTTCCTTCTTAGTTATTGTGTTATTTTGATTACAAAAAAATAAAATTCCACCTTTTTTTCAGTCGTTAGTAGATCATCTTTGTTGATTAGCGGCAACTGTAGGCTTCCATACTAAGACAAGCATATGAATCTTTTTATTTTTGGCTTTGCTAGGATGACAGGCATATGAACGGCTTGCGTTGTTGGTAAGCAAAGGCAAGCTCAACTTCAACGTCAAGGTAGCTCATTTTTTTTTTTTTTTATGAAATTTTATTCATTCACTAATCATAGGTCAAACGACACAATAAAATAAAACACTGAGATACGGATGACAGTTACCTCAGTTGGAGTTCTTACAATGCATTTTGAAGATGTCATACTAGGAAGAAAACTTTCAAGGACGAAGCCAGAAACCAACACCCAGTTAGTTTTAACTTAACTCAATTTACTTTAAAATAACTTATTTTTATTCTTACATTTTTTTATTAAGAACTAATTTTAATTAAAAAACAATATTATATAGCTGCAATAATCCATTAAAAATACAATTTTTATAATCTTACTAAATTTTTTAGAATTTTTTTAATTTAAGGCATTAAAAAAAGAAAAATTCATAAAACTTTAATAAAATCATGAAAATTTACTTTCAAATGGATCATTGTATCTAAATGACATTGGTTTTCAAATGAAATTGGTTTCAAGCAAAAAAATATAAAAATAAAAATAATTCAATTGACTTAAATTAGAATGAATTAATTTCAAGTCGAGGAAGGCGGGGTGGGTTGTTACATGTATAAAGTCTACAATCAATAATAGAAAAAAATTAAATAATGTTACATATAAATTCATGGAATATGAAAGTTTATAATGATTGCATTCAATTCAAAAATTTATAACTTACAATTTAATACGACACTCCTTCAAAACCATATGCTCAAAACTATCGAAATTAAAATCAAACATCAACCTTTTGATGACAAAGAGAGTGACTTTTTACTTCTTTAACACTATTCAAACTTAAGAAATGTGCAATTTTTAAATAAAAATGCTATAGATTTTCAATTATTTTAAAAGTTAGGAAACATGATCTATAAAATAAAAATATAACAGTTGGTTTAATATGATTTTTTGTATTATTTTCATTCAATGTAAAAATAATGAAGAATGTAATAAGTTTAAAAAGACTCTCCCTCATTATTTGTAAAGTATGTACTATAAATTTAACATTAATAATAATCATTAGGTAGGCTAAGAATAAGAATGTTCTATAAATTCAATATTAATAAGAAAATTTTCCCTATTATTTGAATTTAAAAATTCAAATAAGATGTTAGAAAATAAATATTAATATTAATCACAAACATAAACTTAATTTATAAAAATGAAAATCTTTTATAGATTTTCAAAAATTATTAGTAAATTTATACATATAGAAATTATTCAGAAGTAAAAAATTTATTAGAAATATATTATATATTGAGGAAAAATTGGATTGGAGATTACATGAGATAAACCTTGTGGTTGATTTGCATGATTTACAAACCTTATTGGGTAATCAAAGTATTTGACTCCACTAGTAGAACATGCGGACTTACCATTAGGGGTAAAGTGCAAGTTTTCTAAAAAAATGGGGGGCAAGTGTAGGTTAGGCCAAATCTTTTAGAGGTTTGTGTAAAGATTCTCTTTTGGTTTTCACAAAAAGGTAAAATATACACTTGCCCATCATCAACTTCAAAGTTTACAAATAAGTATCTAATTTTAATATTATTACAATTTTATATCACATTAACCAACCCTAATAAAAGATTTAAAAAATTTTAGGAGGGACAGTGGCCCCTTCCTACCCCTTAAAAGCTATGCCCTTGAAAAATTGCATAAATAATTTTGGTAATTCAAATATTCATGCTTAGAGATTTGAAAAGAGAAACCAAAATAACAAACTAGTAAAATAACTAGACATACCAACATACAATTGGACTAACGCACTACGATCCAAGCATAGCACTTGAATAAGTGATTAAAAAAATTAAAAATAAAATATTAAAAAACAACATAAATCCCCTGAGCCATTATTTGGATATTGCTCATAGTCGCTACAAACTCCATTTCATCTTCTTTAGGTTTAGCCAAACCATTATTAACAAAAAGTCATATCAGAATCCACTGTCAAGCTAGTTACAATGCTAGATGTCTATTATCTTCAGAAAGATATGAATTGCTAGAATGACAAGCACACACACACACACAAAATTATTAGCAATTAGAATGATCAAATGGCATATATAGGATAATAGATCGACCAGCCATGCTCAGACTAAAAGCCAAGCCCTAGCCAGATATGCTGCATATTGAATAAAAAGGTTCAAGGTAGAGCATGCTAAGGTACATATAGGGGACGCTTATATATAAATATATATGCAACTAGCTCATTCTTATGTTGCCTAAAATTTTTTAAGTATGCTTGGTGTTCTATCTATTGAATTTGGGAAAGATTATTTAAAAATGATCATGGGTAATTATTTTTAGATATAATTAAGGGTTTTTTTACAGTTATCCCCCTAAACTTTAAGTGATATTACACTTACCTCTGAAGTTTGAAAGTCTAGACTAACCCTCTACTTTTTTAACATTGTCAGTCAGCTGTTAGTGAAAATTATTGTTAGTCTCCTTAAGTTTAGTCTAGTTTATAATTATACCCAAAGCTTTAAAATCCACTCAGGCTGATGCACTCCACAACCATCCTTATATTCTTGCAGTTCTTAAGGATCACTGTCACCAACTCCACGCAACTTACTCACCTTAGTTTCTCGGCCTTTACAACGAGCATAGTTATGGTCCAACTTTAATTACAGAACTTATGTCATAATTGTTGTGTTCAATACCGGAATTTGGCCAAAACAATATAGCTTCTCAGATTTTAACTTAGGCTTTCATACTGATGTAGTAGAATGAGATTTGTCAAATTGGTGTTCGGTTCACTTCCAGAAACTATAATCGAAAGATAATTAGATATAGGTTTTTATCCAAAGGCCATGTGGTAACTGTTGAAATAAACTCTCTGATACGTGAAATTGGGTCCTGAAATAGAAATAACAGTTTTAATTAGCGGCAGTGATGACAATATTATCTCAACTCAACCGCAATAGGTTTCTATAGAAAATCTAGGATGGATGGAGTATTTTGCCATTATCATTGGCATCAGCAATTTGGAAAATTTTGTAGAATGCATGACCTAAATTACAGTACCAACCAGTTCAATTTTCAAAATCATAGAGCAAAAAAACCTACCCATTAAGAACTTTATCAAACTTCTCCTCATTAGCATTGCTAGATTCCTTGTAAAGCCTCTGGGGTTGCCTAGGGTTTGTGTGAGTGACCAAGGCCAATTTTGATTTTAGTTTCACTTTGATCTGAGCGAGCTCTTGGCTAAGATAGAATTGCCAACTAGCAAGTGTTCACCGAAACCTTTATCGCTGCCACTATAACAGGTTGGTTATAGTTTTGGTGTGCCACCAGAACCAGTGAGTTTCACGGATCTCAATGGTTGGAAAGAGGAGAATGCCGACAAAGATAGTGGTGAAAATGAGGAAGATAAAGAGGTTATGGAGGGCAACCATGGTGGTAGGAATCAATGTCTCTAAGAAAATGAATTACGGCATCGATCAACATCTTCGGAGATGATGGATTGCTGCTTTTGCACGTCCAATGATGACCTCTTGTTTCTAGCCCTCTTTGTCCTATTTGCCGCTTCAAAGATCTATTCAGCAAAGAAGAAACCAATGGCATCGACAATCTGTTCAACAAAGAAGACTGGGGGTAAAGAAGGGGCCAGCAAGATGGGGATTTTTGGGAAAAGTAAGGTAGGGATGAGGGTAAAGAAAGGGATCGAAAGGAGCACAATCAAAGATGAAGGCCAGGGTAGAGGCGTACGAAGGCTGGTGGAACTTTGGAGGAAAAGTGTAAATTTAAAAGTTTAGGTGTAATTTTAAACCAAATAAAATTTAAGGAGGCTAGCCGTAACTTTGACTAATGCCTGACTGACAACGTTAAAAAAATAGGGGGTAAGGGTAGGTTTTTATACCTCAGGGGGTGAGTGTAGTATCACATAAAGTTAAGGGGGATAACTATTAAAAAAACATTATAATTAATGATCAGTTCCTCTATTTATATATATCGATTGAAACTCCTAGGTACAAACTAAATCCATATGTTTAGCGATCAAATGATATTAAGTCTAGGCCAAAAGGAAGAGAAATTGAAAATAAGCAATAATAGCCATTTATTGTTTTAGTTCCAGTGAAGGAATTCTTAGTTAGGCTGTGATGTAAAGACATGTTAATAAGTAGAAATTTTCTTTACAGTATTAATGTTATACTGTTTTTTCAAAGATATGATACAATATAGGTAACATATCATATTGTCTCAGGTATGTTATATGTGTGTGCATGTATGCACTTTCTTTGTCTCATATTCTTTATAATATTTACTATTATAGATCTTTACACCATTTTTATATTTGATAAGTTAATTTATCATATTAACCATAAAATTTTATTTTAATATTCATTTTTTCATCTTTCACTATAAGAAAAATGTAAGAAAGTGACTAGGATGGGTGACTAAATTTCCATCACTAGTCATTGTAGTGTTTGTTCAGTCACCAACAAAAAAGGTTGGTCTTGCTAGCAATTGAAAGTGTTAGTAGCTTATATTATAGTCAACATTCAGTCGCTAACTTAGATGCACAATTTGCTTGCAGTTCCCCTTCAACGGTTAGGTAAGTTTAGGGTTTGCCAATTTTTTAGAGTTTATGGTTTTTTGAGGTTTAGAGTTTTTTTTTTCACGATTTAGGGTTTGGAATTTTTTTCGGTTTGAAGGATATGAAATTAGGATTTAAGGGTTTTTAGGATTTAAAGGTATTGAATTAGAGATTAAAGTATTGGATATAGGTTTAGGGTTTAAGATTTTTTAGGGTTTAGGGTTTGGAATTAGTGTGTAGTGATATGGAATTAGCTAAGGTTAGGATATTGAATTAGAGATCAAGGTATTTGATACAGGTTTAGGGTATAAGGGTTTTTTAAGGGTTAGGGTATTGAGTTAGAGATTGGGGTCTTGGATACAAGTCTAATTTAGGGTTTGGGTTTTTAGGGTTTATGGTTTGGAAATAGGGTTTCGGGATATGGAATTAGGATTTAGGGTGTTAGATATAGGTTTAGGGTGTAGGGTTTTTTTAGGGTTTAAGGTATCAAATGTAGGGTTTGGGGTTTTGAATTTAAGATTTAGTGTTTCTAATTCAATATCCTAATTAAATCCTAAAATTTAATAACCATAAATCCCTAAAACCCTAAACCTAAGAAATGTAAACTCAAACCCAAAACCCTAATTCGATACCTTAAACCCTATCACCTTAAAACTCTAATTAACTGCAACGTTATCCTTAACTTAATTAACCTTCAACCCCCTATAACCCCTAACTTTAATGACCTAAATCCCTAAAGCCTACATATATAAATCTAAAACCTAATTAATTATCCTATCCTTAGTCGTAACCCTTATCAACCATAACATCCATAATAACCCGTAATTTGCATAACCCTTATAGTCGCGTTACTTATTGATGTTTTTTAGGATGATGAAGGTAACGATATTCTTTACTGTCTTTAGTAACTTTCTTGTCTAGGAGCTAATTAGTGGTATAGTAACTTCCATTTTGTTTAAGCTTCATATTTGAGTTTTATATCTAGCAATTTCCAAATTTAGAAGTTTAATGATATTGGTAAATAATTGTCAAAACTACTGAATTTAATTTTCATATTTAGCAATTTTTTAAACAAAAAGTATAGAAAAAGTATATGTGTGTGTGTAAATTCTATTTTTCATTAATTTTTATTTTTTAAATTATGTATGGATAAAAATTAATGAACTTATGTATATATATGTTTGAACCATATATAGCCATTGAAAAGTGATTCAATGTTTCAAATTGTGAATGAATAGCAATTGATTTCAACTAAATAGCTTTTAAGTAGCTAGTTTTCTAGCTCCCTTAAATAACTTAGCTCAACTAACTTCTAACACTCTTAATTCTCCATTCGCTTTCTTGTTTTTGATCTTCCCGTTAGTTCTCCTTTTAATTTTCCATCTTGTCACCGACATTTGCCCCTATTGGAGCTTCTACGGCAACATCCTTATAAATTACCCATTTAACATCAACGATGGCTGTGGTGTCACTGAGTTCCATCACATGTTCAATTGCACCAAAGATCTTTTCTTTCTCACTTAATCCAAAAGCTACAAAGTCTAGTCTATCAGCTACCAAAAGCAAACCATGACTGTCTATGACCCTGCCATGTCCACTTGCTCCATCATTCAGCCTTACCACGACTTCGTCATGTTCAACCTAGTCTACTGTCATCTGCCCCACATCCGATACCGTCTTTGCCCTCTTCAATTACTCTATCGACTTTCATATGCTCAACCACTATAAGAACCTTTGCTTTAATTTCTTTAGCCACTCCTACGACAAGCTCTACGGCGACAGTAATGCCTTCCATATTTTCCACCTCCTCACTTATTATTCTATTTAAAATAGTTAAAATAATTTGATATTAATATCAATTTAATATTAAATAGTGGAAATTAAATTTGCAAAAAAACAAAAAAAGCTATTATTGAAAAGACTGTGGCTTTTGTTTCATTATTGGAAATTTTATTAAAATTAATTAAAATAATTTAATACCAATTCAATATTAACACTAACAATTAAATTAAAAAAATTATTAAAGGAGTGATTGAAGTGACTAGATACTTTAGTTGTTATGGCAAGCAACTGAATGCTTCAATTACTACTTTCAGGGTGGTCCACTAGGCTGAGTGATTGACGGCCAACTAATATTGTTAGCCGCTAGCTGCAGTCAAGATTCAGTCGTGAGTTAAGAGCAAGTAGGGAAATTGTCATTGTTTTTTTCAGTTAGTCTATTGTAGCTTTTTGGGCTACTCCTAACTGAACTCAAATTGGGAATGTAGTGACTATCTTACATCATTTTTGTTGTGTTTCTTGATTTGCATACAAGTAGAAAAGCAAAGGTGGAAAGAAAAGTAAGTTTTTTTCCCCATCTTTCTTAATCTATGTGCTAAACTCAATTGTTCCAAACAATAATAAATGAAGAGAGCATAACATATCAAAAATGGAATACATTAACAATTGAGAGTGTGATGCTTGTGTGACATGTATATGGATTAATTAAGATTTTTTTCTCACACAAATAATCTATATATACAATAAAAAGTACAAAATTCGTTAAAATATCAAAAAAAGCTTTTTGTTATATGATTAATCAAATAAACATAATAATTATAGTGTGGTAAAATCCATCGGGGAACTCTAACTTATTTTCGCGTCTTAGATAGGTACCAAATCTTTATATTTGTCCTATCGAACTACATGAACTCATATAAAGCATTCTATTTGGGTACTTTCCATCAATTTCTATTAACTTAGATGAAAACTGTTGACGTGATATTAAATAACACTAAAATAAATTTGAAATAACAACTTTGGACCCTAGATTTTTTCAATCAATAATTATTACTCCTTAAATTTTTACAATCAACAATTGTAAACCTCTAAACTTCAAAATCTAACTATTTTTTACATCCTTAATCTGATTGGATTCTTTTTCTAGATCTCATCTGATTAGCTTCTTCCTCTTATCTCATCCCCTAATCGGACCAGCCCCTTCTAATTAACTACTTTTAGGATGAAACTCAAATTAACTCAATCCCATGAAAACCCAGAAACCCAACTATCATAGAGCGGGGTCTCAGTGCCCTGAATTGTTTAACTTGTAGGGGCTATGATCCCAATTAATTACTATTGGCTAACCATTACTTGTAGGTAAATTAAAGCAGTTTACGTGTAACTAGTTTCTTAGCCTATCTTGCAACTAAGATATGCATGCATTTGTCCTGGCGATGCACACAATTAAGTAAACCATTTAAGAAAACATTGCTCGAGCATTACATTTAAAAAGTACTTTAACTAGGGCTGAAAATGGGTCGGGCCGAGCCCCTGCTCGCCAGGCTCGAGCTCGGTCCTATTGCAATTCGGACTACTCGAGCCCATTTTTTTGGGATTAAGCTCGGCTCAAAAGTGCTTGAGGCTCGAATACAAATATGAATTTAAAAAAAAATCTGAAATATATCCTGAATTTTGATAAAACATAATAAACCAAATCCAAATATCAAAATTTACAACTAAATAAAAACATCTAAATGGAAAAGCATAGCAACATACCAAGTCTAAAGTGACAACTGTCAAGCAACACTGCAACATAAACAAAGCCACAGCCAACAAGTGAGCCAACCAACTTTGGCGAGGAAACTCCTACCCATGAACAGCAACATAAATACATATGTCTAGAGTTCAGTTACAACTTACAATGAAACTAACAGTAATAAGTAATAACATCTAAAGACCAAGTAGCAGCAAAATGCATAAACAGAGCACAACAATACTTCCAGCAGTACTGCAGTAGCAAAAATGCATCAACAAGACGACAAGTAGCAGAATGCATCAACAAGCAACAAAAGGCAACTAGTAGCAGCAGCGAAACGCAACAATAATACTTCCAAGCTTCCAACAGTAAAACAGAAAAATGCAGCAATAGAGCCATGTTCTGGACATTGCTAGAGACCAAACCTTGAAATATTGCATAAAGGTCCTTGTTATTCCTCCAAAAATCCCTTCAGCTTTCCGTAACGTCCCCTGGATACACGAAAATAAAGCACACATAAGAAATTAAATACTTTCCACCCAACTAATGGCCTACTAGAACAGCAACTAGAGCATGCAAAACCATCAGAAGCACAGGGACTTGCTCAACTTGTTCTGTTCATCTAGGAACTGGTACATAGAAATACAAGCACAAGTGAACTCAAGATGCTATCTGAATATGTATTGAAAGATGGTGCAACCAAAATGCAGGAATTTTCTAAATGCACGAGGGTACAACAACTGAATTGAACATTGTCCAAGAACTGCTTGTACTTTCAACTATCATTTCTATAAAGGAAAAATGATATAAAGCTACCACCTATTTCTTGATTAGTATGATTAAGAATATAGTAGAAAACAACATAATAAGAAAGTTGAGTTACCCCTGCATGAAATCTTTTTTTCTCTTCAAAACATACAATATTATAAAGATCAGGGATCCAAGTTGAACTCACCCATCAGATATAGCTAGCCGAGAATCACCGACCCTCAAAGTTACAAAGTGCCTAAGTATATAAAACAAAACCAGAAGATGGAGCATAACTGACAACTTGATCCAAAAATTAGGAGAGAAAAAAGCCAATGTCATGAGGTTCAAATGGATGAGTAGACAAGAGCTAATTATAATGCAAAAAATGCAAAGACAAGTTTCTGGCGAAGCATAAGTGTTAAGAAAGAAAGCAACTCTATCACAAATATGCACCTCAAACCCACTATAAGCTGATGCTCACACGAAACTATAAATTCTACATAAAGATAAGTTGGTGCACTCAAACCTACATTATATGAACCTTTTAGTCCTTGCCACAGACTAAAATTTAGAAATTTCAGACTTAAAAAATTATACGAGACAAGATTCCTAAACTATGATTTTTCGTTGCATAAATAAAGCTTGCACCAACTATCAAAGAAAATAACCAGAATCCAAATTAATTTCACCAACAATTTAAAGTAAAAGTTCACCCTTGTTCCTTTCATTTAGAGCTTATCAAAAACCATTTTAAAGTTTAAACACCATAAATTCTGTAATCTCGAAAAATTCATTGAAAGTTCTCTACTAGTATAACATACTGGAAATTATCACTTCACAGAACCTATCCCAGTGGATTTATGTTTAAGCAATACTTGGACAAAAAGAGCTATTAAATAACAAGGTTTTACCTGATTTGTTTTTTATTCTCAGGAAAATCCATATCAAGGAATGGATAGATTGACCACAATTGGATTTTTCTTACACTACAAAAGAGTAGAACCAGGTAAGCAAATAACTCAAGTATATGGAACTAAATTTTCTTATGAAATAATTTTGCTAAATATGAAATGATAATTTAACCAGAAGATTTTTTAGAACAAAGAAGTTAGTAAAATTAATTTAAATACTCACAGTATCTTTCTTCTTTACACCATAAAGGTTTCTAAGCCAATTCCCTCCACAAAATTAAGGCTTGCACAGTCTCAGTTGAAAATGATGCACAGTATGAGTTAATCACTCTACTTTCAGCACTAAATGTTGCTTCAAATGCTGTGACAGCTCTCCTAGTTGATTAATCAAGTAAGTGTTTATTTTACTTTGATTAAGTGTTTATTAAATTAAGTACCTCAAGTTAGCACTTTGATAAGCAAGTAAGGTAAGCTTAATTAAGTAAGTGAGTTCCTAAGTGTGATTTGGCATAGTTAAATCAAGACCATTAGTTATTCTAGCTTTTAGAACCATCCTTGAAAGTTTTGAGAACTTGTGGCACTAAGTGTGTTTTTGGGCCATTTAAATCTTAAGTGGCTAAAGTGTCCAAGGAATCAAGTTTGAGAAGCTTTAAGCATCCTTTAGAGCAAAGAAATGTGGTTTTGGGTGAGAGTTTAGTGACCTATTGAAGCTTTTGAGAGTATGAGGACTTAAGTGCAAGGGAGGGAAAAGTTGCCTTATATGCTTATAAGCTAAGTTCCTTCATCCTTAGCCATTTGTTTCCAAGTTCCAAAATTCGTGGCTCCCTCTCCTCTCCCAAATTAGCAGCTCAAAGCTTCATTTCCTTGCAAGTTTTCATCAAATTAAGGGTGCCCAAGGTGTTAGAAAGAATCACCAAGCTTCTTTGCTAGTGTTCTTGCTTCATTTGACTCTTGGAAGCTAGTTTGGAACTAAATTTCGTGGGTAAGCTTCTTGGACTCATTTGGATTGATTCTAGGTTGTTTCTAGAGCTAGAAATGGTCTTAGTTTGATTGGGTTGGATGCCAAATTGCATTGGTTTTAGGTGTGGAACTCAAGGAAGCTTAATTAAGCTAAGGAGGCTATGTTTCAATGCTTGCTTTTGTGGCTGAATTGAGGTAAGGGTTCAAGTAATTAAGCCTAAATAATGCATGGTTTGGTAGTTTTGTGTGTGGGAATGAGTTAGGAACAAGACCCAAATCATTTGGATTAAAAATGAGAGAGTTTGAGTAGTTTAAGCAGTGCAAGAACGCAGCTGTCGCGCCCCGCAGAAAACGGCGTTGGCGCCGCAGCGCCAGAAGTAAGTGTACTGGCGCCGCGGCGCCAGGGGGCGATTTTTCACTCAGAAAGTTTTGTTCGCCGGCGCTGAGCTTTTGCTCTTTGGCGCCGCAGCGCCAGAGGTGACCTTAAGGAATTTTGGGCCATTTTTCCGGCCATCTTAAGAGCAACTTAGACTCTCGGTTTCTATTCCTAGGCTATTCTAAGACGTTCCATAGCCTCGGTTGGGTCTAGAATTCATTCCTAGAGCGGGAATTGTGCATTATTTAAGAGGTAGTCAAGTTGTGTGGTTAAGAACAAAAGTGTGACTTGGTGGCTAAGTTATTCATAGTGCTTAAGCTTTTAGATGAGCATTAAGGGGATTTAAATGAGTTTTTAGACTCTTTATTGGCCGTATAGAGCGTCATTTACATATGGTCAATGAAGAGAAAAACCTAAGTCGATCCCAACCAAACCATTTGGTTTGGTAAGCAAGCCACTAGTAGTGTTCTGAGTTAAACCTTGAGGGTTTGGCTAGTTAAACCACATAGGAAGACTACCCTGTACAATAAGTTAAGGGTAAAGGCGGGTAAGTTTGAGATAGGTGACGACCTACTCTAGAACCCGTAAGTGGGACTTAAGTGAGGTAAAGTATCCGAGATACGAGGGCCAGTATCTCAAGTACCTCCGCCGTTTGAGCTCACGGCAAAGTTTTAAGGCACCTAGAGTGCAGAAAGTCCCAAGTGCATATATTGTATGCATTTCATACCATACAACCATACATTGCATATCTTAGATTTTGTTGATTGTTTGAGTTGTTTTTCTGATTGAATTGCTTGTTTGGTTGCTTGGTTGCTACATTGCATAGTTTGCTGCATTTTTCCTTGCAGGTATTCAAGGGATCCTTACTGAGTACTTTCAAGTACTCATTCCCTTAAGTTTTATTGTGCAGGTTCTAACTCCGGGCCTAATCACTAAGTGATAGTCGAGGCCTAAGTTTTTTGTTTTGCAGGTATTTCTCTTGAGAATCCTAGTGATTCTAAGTTACTTGTGATATAAGTTGTGTGCTAACCAAGTTGTGCCTTTACAGTGTAGAGGCTAAGAGTACACAAGAACAAGATCTAGTGAAGGGTTTACACTTGGAGCTTGGTTTAGCTCAAGGTGGGACTCAATTAGTTGATCTTAGTTAGTAGTTTTCGTCTCTTGTACATAGTACTTTGTGTACTAAGTAAGTTGCCTCTAATAGGATACATTGTGATGTAAATCCATGTTGTTACTTTTGGGTGCATACTAGAGGTGTAATGTATGCACAAACTGTTACTTGTAGTTAAAGCAACCAGTATTTTCAAGGTCTTGGCACTATATGTTTTAGTGAAATGCTCGAGCAATGTTTTTAATCCACGACTTATAAAATTCGTTTGCATTGCCAGGACAGAAGCATGCATAACTTAAACTGAGTAGGCTAAGAAACTAGTTGCATATAAATTGTTTAATTTATATTGACAAGTAATAGTTAGCCAATAGTAACTAGTGGGATTCATAAATCCCTAAGGCCTACAAGGTTATGGGGCACTGGGGCCCCGTTCCGTGACAGATGCAACTGTGGTAATCAGAATTACTAAAATCTCAGTTGCCATCTTTGACAACACTCCATATTTTGATTGATTTCCCTTCCACCAAGCTAATATGTCAAAGGGTGAATCTGGATGACAGAAAAAACAACCATCTTCTAAGTTCATATCCAAATCAGTTTTCTTTAGCACCATAGTTTCGGTTGTCATTACATATTGCTGGATTTCTGCAAACCCCGAGCCTGAAGAAAGTGCTGAAAGTGAAGCAGAAGATGATTGGGAAGAGGAACTTGGCTATTCCTTATTTCGGCTTGTACTTTGGTCATGCTCAATCACATACTCATCATACAACTCATATAAAGCTCTCTTCACCTTGTCAATATTCTCTCGTGCCTCTAATGAAGTGTATATCCTTGGAAAAGAATATTCAATAGCCTTCAAACTTCCCCCCAATACTTATCAAACTTCTGTTTCATCTTAGTCACCATATCTCTTACGAAGACATCTTCAGCAGTTACCCTACTATCTAAAACCTGCTTCACCTTGTACACTTCAGAAAAAAACAAATTTGATGTTGGATATGTGCTTCCAGATATAACATTAGTGGCTTTAGCAAATACCTCTAAGATCGCCAATATCTTATCCACCTTCTCCCAATCCTCCTTACTTGGGCACAAGATATAATTGACCTCTCTTTATTGGTATTTTAGAAAGACATCTTTAACCTTCGAAGCACAAGATAATATCTCATAGGTTGAGTTCCAACAAGTCTTATAGTCTAGTACAAGTTTTCTGTAAGGTAACTGCAACTGCTGTATAATCTCACAAAATGTCTTCAATCTTGCTTCACTTTGATTCACAAAATGAACACTTTTCCTCACATACTTAATCTCATTCAAACCATCTTGAATAATGAGATTAAGAATATGCGCACAACATCGCATATGGAACAACTTTCCACCACAAAGTAATTTCCTATTCACCTAAAAAATATCTTTCAAATTATTAATAACACGGTCATTAGATGAACAGTTATCAACTGATATGATGTAAATCTTATTCTCGATGCCCCACTCCTTCAGACACTTGTACAAAGCATCTGAAATGTCCACACCACGATGTGGAGGAGGAATGTAGACAAAATTCAACACCCATTTATTAAGCTTCCAATCCGGGTCAAAGAAGTGAGTAGTGACTACCATATACCCTATCTTTTGACTTTTAGACTTCCACAAATCTATTGTCAAGCTAATCTTTGAAATTTTATTCAAAAGCCCCTTTAATCTTTTCTTCTCATGCTCATAGACCTTCATACAATCTGACCTCAATGTGACCTGACTTATCTTCTCCCATTGAGGAATTGTAATCCTCATTATAAAGTTAAACCCATCCTCCTCTACAACCATGAATGACTTCTCATGCATCAATATCCAATGAGTAAAAGCCTATCTCATTTTCATTGCATCATATTTTCCATTTACCATAGCTGGTGCAAGGGTATGAAAGCTATCACTAGTACTTGTGTTTTTTGGCTGGAAATTAAGAAGCCCCTGTCATTTCATGTAGATCTTTCTTTGAATGCACTTTTTCAAATGCCTATGAAGATGTGATGTACTTGAAGACTTGCTTATTGACATAAGTGTTCCACAATGCATGCAATTTGCCTTCTTTGACTCTTTCGAATTAGTGCATGTTTTGAATTATCTCCAAACAATAAGATCTCTTGCTACTCTTTTTTTTTTTCAATGCCCCATTAACTATTATCTTACCACTAACAGCATCTCCATCATTTTTTCCCTTATTCTCACCCTCATCTGTCCAACTTGATCCGTCATTATCACCATATAAAGTCTCAATGGGAATATCAGCCATTTCTGCTATTCGAGCTTGATCAGTTTCAGCCAATGTTTCTCAATTGTCTGCCTTGTTTCAGCAGACAAAACTCAGCAGCCAATGTACTCAATTCCCCTTTGATGCTCAATCACTTACTAACTTATAATCATTTTATGACAAAAATCACTCTACCAATGGTATTTCGCAAACATAGTAACAAACATCGACAAACATCAACACTCAAAGTCTCAAACATTGCAAATCCAGCGTAATAAGTATTCATAAATTTACATACTCCACTAATTCCACCCCTTTAGTATTCTATTGTTAATTAAAATATTCTAACTTTGCAAAACCATTACAAATTTACAAATGACAGATAAAAGAACAAATTGTAAGTTTTATAGAAGCACTAACTTTGGAAAGAACCATTCATAAGTTCCTAAGTTTATTGCAAATAAAAATTGAATGCAAGTGACGAAGGATAAAAGCATAGATTATTATCCTTGGTCAATTCTATGTATTTATATAATTATTAGTTTTATGAGTCTTGCCTAAATTTACTTTTTATTAATTTTAGGGAACAAATGAAATCTGGTAATTTATGGGTCTGCTGGAAATTCAAGAATTTTAGGGAACAAATGAAATCTTGTTTGATTTTCTTTCTTGGTTAGTAGATAATTGCTCAGTAGCTTGCCAAGTTCTATTATGATTTTCAATTCGAGTTCTCTTGCAATAGGTTTCCTTAACATAATCTAGTATCCGGCTTTACATTGTTTCTAAAAAACATTGCATTCCAAGCTCTTAAAGAATATTGCTCCAAAATTAATAACAACCACCTGACACTCAAAAATTGTAAAATCAGAAATTGAACAATTAAGAACAAAAAATTTAGATACAAAAATCTTAAACAAAAATTAAATACCAGGTTGGCTTCAGCTGCCTCGACTCTTGGTGCAATGAAAACTGCTCCCTGGTTGGTGCGACGAGCCGATGACAACCGATTGTGCGTGGTGGTGGTGCTGATTCTGAAGCGTCGCAGAGTGGAAGGGTCGGAGACGAAAGGGAATCGGAATCCACTGCGATGGTGAGGGATACGAATTACAGGCCGAGGGGAGTAGTCGAGGCCAAGTAGGGGACTTGGGGTCGTGGAGTCGGGACTCGGGAGAGTGACAAGACACGAGATGAAAGTCTGAAACTTTGAAGACTTTAAAGTCTTTTGAACTCTATCTGATTCCAATTTCCGAATCCGAAGAAAGACAGGAAACTGGGTCACTAGGAGAGGGACTAAGGGAAAGGGTCGAAGGGGAGTGGGCTGGGACTGGGACAACGGGCCTAATGATAAGGCCCAATAATTTAAATATCGAGCATGTTAAGCTCGAGGGCCTAAAGGGCCGAATATGTGTAGGCTCGAGCTTGGCTCGAAAATAACTCGAGCCCAATTTTCGGGCTCTAGCTCGAAAATACCCGACCCAAAAATCTCATACTCGAGCTCAAGATCAAGCTACCCGAATAAAGCCCGGCCTATTTTCAACCCTAACTTAAACCATGCCAAGATAATAAAATACTAGTTACTTCAATTTCAAGTGATAATTTGTGTATACTCTACAATACTAGCATGCACTCAAAAGTAACATAATGGTTTAACATCACAATGTATCTTAATAGTGGCAACATCTTAGTACACAAGGTCTCATATATATACAAGAAAAAATCCTTAACTAAGATCCATCACTTGAGCCACATCTTTGAGCTATCAAGCTCTAAGTGCAAGCCCTTTCTTATCATTTTGCACCACTTAGCCTCTAAAATATAAAGACATAACACTTAATTAGTACAAAGCTTAACTTATAAGAAATCTTAAAATCTTAAAGAATCTGGAGAATAAGTACCTGCAAAAAGGGAAAACTTAGCCCATAACTATCCACTTAGTTGTTAGGCCCAACGTTAGAACCTGCACAACAAACTTAAGAGGGTGAGTACATGAATGTATTCAGTAAAGGTCTATTAGGGTACCTATAAGGAAGATAACAAGCAAACATGCAATATGGCACACAAACAATCAAGCAACCAACCAACAATCAACACAAGACAATAACATAAAATATATGCAATGCATGAATGTATGATATGCAACATGCACATTTTTTGGGACTTTTTGTACCTTAGGTATCTTATTCTTGCCGGGAGCTTAAACAGCGAAGGTACTTGAGACACTAGCCCTCATATCCCAAATCCTTTATCTCCCTTAAGTCCTACTTACGGGTCATAGAATAGGTCGTCATCTCCTCTCAAACCTTACTTGTCTTACCCTTAACTTATTGTGCAAGGTAGCCATCTTATGTGGTTTATCTTGCCAAGCTCTTAGAGCTCTTTAGTGGCTCACTTATCAAACCACATGGTTTGGTTGGGATTCCCTTAGGTTTCTTCCTCATTTCCGTAAATGTCTAAAACCTAACTCTTGGGCCAATGAAGACTCCAAAACCTAACTTAATCCCTTTAGTGCCTCGTTGACAACTTGAGCACTTTTACTCCCTTGCCACTCTACTTAACTTTACCTTAACACACCACTTAGCTACCACTTAAATAATGCATAATTCTCAACTTTAGAATGAGTCTTCGACCTAACTAAGGCTATAGAACATCTTATAATAGCCTAAGAATGATAATTGAGGGATTCAGACATTCTTAGGATGCCTCGAGCATGAGGGACTTGTGTCTTGGCAACTCCATCGGTGACACATCACCAATGGCATCAGTCTTCAGGTTTCCTGGAAAATTGCCAGCGATGCATCGCCAATGCACTTCCAACATTACACAATTGCATGCTATTTTTGCATGAAACTTGCTCAATCTTCCAATCCCCAAAGCCAATTCACTTGGGTCTTATTTCTACTTCATTCCTACATATAATACTACATTTATATGCATTATTTTAGCTAAATTAATTTGAACCCTGACCTCAATTTAGCCACAAAGCAAGAACAAAACACAAGCACACTTGAGCTCAACTTAGCCATCTTGAGTTTCAGACCTAAAACCAACGTGATATGGCACCAAGAACCATAAATCAAGACCATTTCTAACTACTCAAATAACTTAGAACCAGCTCAAACCAAACCAAGAAACTTACCTTAGGTTTTAAGCCCAAAACAAGCATCAAAAAGCTAAATTGAGGCAAAAACACAAAAAATGAGTTAGAGGTTTCTTGGAATCACCTTGGGATCTTCAAATTTGATGGAAACTTGTGGATTAGGGAGGTTTGAAGAAAAATTTCTAGTGGAGAGAGGGAGCCACAAAATTGGGAACGGAAAAAATGGCAAATGGAAGTCAAATTTGCCCAAAATATCTTAACCACTACACTAAGGCATAATTCTTGTCTTTTTTTCCTTTTGGCCCTCAAGCTCGCTTTTGCTTCACTTTGGCCACTAAACACACACCCAAAACCATCCCTCCTTGATTCTAAAGAATGTTCATAAACCTCTTACACTTAGCCTCTTGGACACTTAAGCCACTAAAGACATAAATGGCTTATTTTAGCACTTAGTGCAATTTTTGCACTTTTCCTTCAAATGATGGTTCTAATAGTTAAGATAACTTACGGTTTTAACTTAATTAATCAAAATTCATTACTTGACCTTAATTTCATCAAAATTACAGTCATGTTATTCACTTGGGTCAAAATTACTATTTTACTCTTTTGACTCTTATGTGCCAAATCACACTTAAGAACTCATCTTCACTTATATTTAGGTTGTCTTTCTTGCTTAATAAGATGCTAATTGAGGTACTTAAGTGAAAACACTTAAATAAAACATACTTACTCGATCAAAGCTAGTCATTGACTAGAAGAGTCGTCACACCAACCTTCCAATCCTCCACTGCGTGTGGCCAATCACTGTTAGAACACCTGAATCTTGATAGGTGTTTTTTGGATGGCAAAGATGGTAAGCTGGGTTTCTTGATTTCACATTGAAAACGAAAAAGACTTTTAAATTGTTATGCAAAATCTAGACAAAAAATGTGATTTCAAAGGATGATGATTGAAACAAAGTTGATGACGTTGTCTGAAAAGAGAAATCAAAGTAATTCTTATCTTCTTGCTTTGATGTTCTACTAATCATTTTCAAAATTTTACTTTCAGTTAAAAGCTTGAATTGGAAAATCTCCTATTGTGGGGGAATGGAAGAATCTAAAGTAAAAAATAAAAAAAAAGTTAGAAACATCGACAGATAAATCAATCAAACAAGACAAGAAAAAGAACAGAACAATCAAATGGAATCAAAGCAAGCAACAGGAGTAGGTACCCATTTCCAGGACTATTCCAATCCAACTTAGGAAAAAACCAATCTTTCATGCAAAAATTGAAAACTCAATTCGCCGGAATTGTTACTTTGCTAAAAATATATCGAATCAGACATAGGAGTGAAAATTGGCAATGAGGTGGAAATTTAGGGATGACAATCGGGTAGGTCGGATCAAATTTAGGTTAGGTTATTCAGGTTCGGGTTTAATCGGGTTAGCATGAATTCGGGCTTAGGTTAGGTCATTTGAGTTCAGGTCGATTTCGGGTTTAAGTTCGGGTTAAGCCGAGTTTATTTGGTTCGAGTTCAATACTGGTCAAGTTGATTTCAGTCTTGAGTAGTTTCCGGTTGGGTTGTTTGGGTTTCGGCCCAAACTCATGTTAATGCACATTCTTCGTTGTAAATGAACAAATCTGTAAGTAGCTAGTATTTCATCTAGCCATTACTTACCTACGATCCCATAGCTTTTCAGTGTTGATCGAATCGTGTTACAGTTTTTCATCTTTAAATTGTGCTTATGTAACACGTCTCTCTTCCTTCTCTCCTCGCTCTAGTTCCATTGTTGCTTATATTTCTGGCTGGTAGAATCTTGAAATGCCAAAGCCTTCCAGTGCCGTCAACCAGATGCTTCCGACATAAAAACTCCTTGACGTATTCCTTCTCCACCTTCTAATCAATGTCATGCAAGAACACATGAGTTTCACCCCGATCATTTCCAATTCTTTGCCATCAATGCTGCTGAGTATATCTCCCCCATCGTCTCCAACACCTTCGTGAAGTACCCCTTCGGCACATTGATCAAGATCACGTCCCATTCTTTATCATAAACCTTGTCTGGAAGGTTCTCCAGTGCCAAGTTACACCAGTTGTTTCCTTGTAAAAACATTCTTGATGGCGAACACTCTGGTTTGGAGCGATAATGCTGGATAAACTCATTCGTTTGAGAGAGCTTTTGCATAGTATCGGATAGTTGGGCATGAAAGGCGGGGCCAAGGTCATGGAGAAGCAAGTTGACCTAATAGGGGTCTTCCTCAAAGAAGAGGGTGGCATCGCTGGGGTTGAGGGAGGTCTACATTAGGGAGTCGTAACCAAGGCCGAAGACGAGCAAATTGCAGGGGGTGAGCTTCTAGAGCACATCCAATGAGATGGAGATCTCCTCTAGGTTCTGTTAGGGAACAACCATGGAGGTGGCATGGTGGACGATGGCATAGAGCTAGAGCGACATGGCGGGGTATTAATGGTTGTGGAAAGAGTAGATGAAAAAGGCAGTTAGCAACTTCGAGCAAGGCTGATATGAGTAAGGCGCCACTAATGAGACAGACGATTATCACTGCGACGAAGTATGTGTTTTGGGCATTGAACTGACGACTCATTTTTATGTTTTGGTGGGAAGAAGAAGAAAATGGTTAAAAAAAAAACTATGGGTTCAAGTTAAATGGTTGAAAGAAAACAGATAATGTAGTTTGATTAAAAGATGTAAAGATTTTGAGATTTCTAAGACAAACAGAAAGTTTTTTTAAGGTTAAAACTTATTTTTTACATTTTTTTCCGTCCATTTTAATAACAAATTTGACGGTTGGATGAATAATACAACATTTTCATAATTAAAGGATGAATAATATAATATTTTTTAATTTTAGGACGAATCTGCAGCATAAGCCTTAATTTAAGAATAATGAGTGTCATTTATCCTAAAATATATAGAGAAAATTAGGAAAACCAAATCGAGAAAAGATAAAAAGATAACAAAATTGAAACAAAAATCAAATCAAGATTACAAATTGAAACCGAAATTGAACCAATAAAAAGAAAACCAAATTGAAATCGGATCTGTTCGATTCGTCTTCCTCAATCGCCAATCGATCTCCTCCTCTCTGTTGCGTTCATGATCCCGTTTATCACTCCTCACCTGCACCGCTCCTATCTCTCTCGCCGATCTCACCATCTCATCCACAGCCTCCGACTCCTTCGCCACTAACCCCACTAGATCCATAGCCTCCTTTCCACCGCGCCTCTTCGATGGCTTCATCTGTTTCGATGCCGCTGGTGATGCAAGAAAGAAGGAGAGAAGCCTATTGCGATTATCAAATTGCCCCTGGAGCCTGATTCGTCGCTGGGGTCCGATTCGCTGCCGCATCGAAAAAAACCTTCTTCATCCTCCTCTCCGCTCGCCGCCACCGATCTCGCTGCAAGCATCCGATTCAGTCGAAGCCAAGAGCGCAACAACTGAACTGTGGAAGTTCTGGTATGTCTCTAATTCATGGAATCGACAGGAATTTTGTGCGATTGGGGGATGGATTTTTCGCTGACGACGAAGCCGAGGAACTTGTTCTTGAGTTGCTGGGTTTTTTCGTTTGTTTTTCTCCTTTTCTGATTTTTTTTGTTAATAAAAAACAAAACGGTGAAAATTAGATCCTTTTATGTTTTTCCGTCGAGTACACTGAGTTTTTTTTTTTTTTCTGATATGGGTTTTGTTTCCTTCGGTAGATAGAAGTTGTTGGTGAGTGAGGGAGAGAAATAGTTGATTAGTTAAATGTATAATTTTGAGGGTGTTGAAAGTAGGATGAATAAAGCATGGGATAATGGGAGCAGGATAAAAGAATTTTAGGGATGAGAGTTGTCATTTTTTACTAAAATTTCTTTAAAATTAACATCCAAATTGATGGAAAGGACTCGAATAGGACGTAATATAATGTGAGGGACATTGTTAGAATAAAATAGAGTTTTATGATCCGTTTAGGACAAAAATAAAAATGAAGAAAGGGGATCTAACATGGAGTTTACTCTAATTCAGTAGAATAAAAGTAATGAATTGATACTTATTTAGGACATAAAAATAATTTAGGATACTCTAGTAGATTTTACCAAAAAATTATATATTTTAATTGAAACTATAAAAAAGTAGATTTAATCTGATAATGAAAGTATATATTACTATTTATTAATATTTCAGCTATATAAGATGAAAGTCTAAGTACATATATATCCAAGGGATTAACACAATCCAACTTTCAAAATTTTGGATTACCAGAAAATAAAATTTAAAATTTAAAATTTGGGGCATATAAAATACCACCAATTTTGAAACCTCCCTAAAAAATTGTATTACAAAAAAAAAATTGAAAATTAATTGCACAAACAATCACAAAATATTGAATTAATTGAATAGATTTTATATTAATACTAGCATTTTATATTTACAATTCAATGGGTTGTAATTTTTTCATAAGCCATAGAGTTCGCTGCTTAGGCGTGATCAATGCACTTTGAACATAGTTCGGGTCTGGGTTGCAACCTGGTCCAATGGCCCAAACTCTCTCTTAGAAAATATGGGTCTCCGTGATGAGGTAGAGTTTTGCCGGAGGTGGGGAGAGGTCAGATGACTTCGGATGGTGCTCGTGCTTGGCAGCCGGCAACGCTTAGGGACTATAAATTTGGAGCGAGATATTAAAGAAATAGATGTAGGTGCTTGAGACTAAAGAGAGTTCTTGTGCAGCATTTCCCTGGCGGCAATGGAGGATGTGTCAATCTTTGTGTCCCCTAACATGGTTTTTTTACAACGTGTCCAACTTAACAATGGCAAAAGACAGTAGATGGAGACAAAGACGGAGAGAAACGAACTAGTCTTCTTTCTTGTTAAACCAACCCCTAAAAAAAGTGGAGCTTTTCCTCTATCCTGCAGAAAATACAAATCCACTGCATAATCACACAATTATTTCCCGAAAGACACTAACCATTGGACGTGAAATTAAAATTTGAACAGCTGGAGAAGTCCAAGAGCAAAGAAGAGGTGAAGCTATGCCTAGACTTTGCAAAATCGAACTCCAAAAAGGTTATCTGCTGATGATCGCCATTCTTGCATTTTCCATTTTGTCGATCATCGCGAGACGCAATCCTCCATTGCCCGCATCCACCACCAGGTTTGCCTCCATTATGGGCCACTTTCGGTTCTCTAGAACCAATTCCAGTAGAGGCACCATCAGCCCTGTTTGGGTTGGCAGTATCTCCGAAGCGTTGAAGAACAACCCAGATGCTTCATTGGCAGAACTATTAATGCTATCGAGTTGTACAAAGGGCCGAAGTAGTTGATTAGGGATCAATAGATCAATGAATGGAGGATCATGTACGGCTTTATGGTGCTGATCTTGGTTGTCGAGTTTCAGAATCGATTTGGTGAAAACAAGTGCCGCGTTGTTGAAATGTATGACCGTTACTCCGATGTAGTATTCTGATGATAAAATCGAGTACCAAATCAATTGAGTGTAGTCCAATAGTTGGGAAATGAGTATGACAGGTGGAAAACGAAGGCTAGTCCGTTTCTCTCCATTTTTGTCTCTGTCTGTAGTCTTTTGTCTTTGCTAAGTTGGACACGTGGTAAAAAAAAAGCTAGGGTACAAGAAGGGGACAGGGAGAAGGGGTACATTGGAATCGAGTTCGACCATGACTACTGTTGTACATGGATATTATTAAAACGTTAATACCTAATACATAAATTATTGTATACAGGCCTCCTAAATTTGGTCTGATAGCTAAAGCGTAAGGTACATTGTGGGGAGATCAGGTTTTGATCATGACCTCTCAACTTTCTCTCTAAAAAATATCATAGAAAGCAAGTTTAATTACTTTCTGGTCTCAAAAAAATTGACATTTCCTCTTTTCTTTATTAGGAATATATTTACCTCTTTCCTTATATCTTATATTTATAAGCATACTTCGGAATACGAATAAAAAAACCATTGTGGACACATCCAACATAAAAAAGCATCAAATGAACAAGCTATCAAAATCAAACATATGTATGAAAAGCTAAAGCACAAGAAAGCTTTTAAGGGGTGACATGTGTCCCAAGGGTGGTGGAGCAATGCCCGTTTTCATCCTCAAGGTTATTAGTCTAGCGTTTGAAGTTATGTAACAAGTGGGTTATAGTTAGATTTGGTGGTCTAATTCCAGTGATAGTCCTCGACATGTTGCCGTAGGTTATGTAGGGTGTTAGAGTTGGAGATATTTTAGTGGTACCCCTGTGAAAACATGTTGCTAGCTGATATTGTGCCGTAGCTTTCTTAAGGTAGCGATTTTGGTATGGTATGTAAGGGAGTATTTAGGAAGTGTCAATCACGCATTGTGGTGTGATTTTTATGGACTTTGCATGGTCTTATGTAGAAGATAGGAAAAGTTGGGAGTAATAAGGTATCAAATTTTTTTATTGTGTTAAACTCAACACTAGTCCTTGTTCTGTTATAGTGTAGGCCTGACTTTCTGCGAGTCAACATTTTCGTTCTGCGAAGAGGAAGATGAGATGGCATTTTACATTAAATGTCAACCTCGTAATTAGCTCTAAGACTTCGTTATTATAAATAATTTTACCAACTTAGTTTGTGAAAGTGTCAAATAACTTGGTTCTTTTAGTTTTTGATTTAATGGCTGGCGATCTTCCAGAGCAGGGGCTGCACTTAGAAAATGGAAAATAGTAATGAACTAAAAATCAACAACAAGATAGAATCGGGTACCAAGTAGACGATCAACGATTGTTTTAAAGAGCCAAATCTTATTTCATTTCACAGAAACGTAACATAATCGCGCAAAGCAACCAAGAAATTAAATTGAAGCGCAAAGATAAAGGCCAACAACCCAGCACTCTGTTTATCCAACCTTAACCTCTATAGTTCTGGGCTTCTTCGGCGGCAGCTTCTCCACCGTCACCTTCAACACTCCATCCTGACAAACCGCCGAAATCGTGTCGGTATTGACGCACTCCGGCAGCAGAAACTTCCTCATCAACTTACCCACCCGCCTCTCCATGCGCAGGTACTTGGCTCCTTCCTTCTCCTCGTCGCGCTTCCGCTCTCCCGTGATCACCAACACGTTCTCTTCCTCTACCTCCACCTTGATGTCCCCGGATTTCAGCCCCGGCACGTCGACGATGAAGATGTAACTATTGGGGTGCTCCACGACGTCCGCCGCCGTCACCGCCATCGCCTTGGCGTCTCGCATGTAGGCCATGGAGGGGGACTTCTCCGCGTCTTCCGCCAGGTCCATCATGTGCTGGATGGTGTGAATCAGGGGGGCTTCAAAGCCCGACACTCTGAAATCCATTCTGAACTTCTTCGACGAGTAATTTTGGGTGGAATCGGTTTTTGCTCTGTTCGAATTTCCCGGGGATGTTGGATTTTCTTCTGGATGAAGGAGGAGAGGCTAGTGGAAAATTTATCCTGTGGCAGATGGTGATTCGTGAAGATTCTGGTGCTTTCACCTGGCTTTCGGAGGAATTTTCTGGAAAGTTTTGGAAACTCGAGGCTGTTCCGTGCAATAATTCTACTTCCATTGGGCTAATGAAAAGAAACTCACTGGATTTGTGTCAAATTAGTGTTTGGTCCATCCAATTTTAGAAATCTACAGTTGATTCCTTACGTGTGTGCATTTTGCCAGTGTTTGACACCCACTTCTTGGATTTTGATTTCGATTATTTTTTAGTTTTCTATGAGTAAATTTAAATTATTTGATAAACTTTTAGTAATTAGTTTAAAATTTAAATTACTAATTTTTATCAAAAATAGTTTGTTTCCCTTGTTTCAGAGCAAGTGTTAAAATAAAAAGGATGGGTAAAATCGGGCTAATAAAACAAAAAGGGCAAACTATATTGTCACTAAACCATTGGGGGCTGCCTGAGAAAAAGGCTCACGAGGAAGAAAATTATGGGGTAAATTGCACTGGAAGTTTAAATTATGAAATAAAGTGAATTATAGCGTTTCGTTTTAATTCAACATAGTTAACGTGTTATTTGGACTGGACCCACTTTAGTTGATGGCGTCTCTGTCATTTTCTTCTCCTCAGCCCCTACGGTTGAGTTTAATTACAGCTTTACCAGCCGAAATTTGTCCCGACCCAATCAGCCTCATCCCGCACCGGCAACGGCACTGCCTTCTCCACAGCCATCGGAGAGTGAGCTAGGCCATCCTAATCTCTCATTGGCTCAGTTTCAGGCACATTCATGTTCCCTTATTGAGCGACAACCACCAGGTCGACAGAGGGGATCCGGCTGAATAGGGCAATCGCGAAGATGACAGAGCTGGGTGATTGGGGGGGCTAAAGATCTGGGTAACCGGGATCCCAATTGGGTCAGATTACCGATGACCCCAGAAAACGTGAGTTGAGCAGGGTGGAGGCAGCGCGGGGCAGAGGCGGAGCTGGTGTAGGCAGAGTGAGGTAGAGTCGGACTGGGGCCAAGGCAAATTAGGGCGGGGGCAGAGTGAAGACGGACTGGAGATGGCGAGCTAAGTGGGGAAGAGGCGGACAGAGACTACCCGGAGAATGCAAGTTAAGCCGGTGGGAGGCAGGCTGGAGCTGGAGACAATTAAGAAGTTTTGGGGATGGTCAAAACGTTTAACTGGCTTACCATGTAAATATTTGCAACTTAAGGGGCAACTAGAATTTGAATTGACACTATAAAAAAATATAAGTCCAAAAACGTGTTAAATCCACCCTATTAAATTGATCCGAACTGGTAATTAAATTTTTGAAAGTAATTATTGAAACAAATTTTCACAAGTTGCCACCACTCCCTTTGTTGGTTTTTTTTTTATTTTTTTCTTTTCTTTCTCTCAATTAAAGCACTATAGCAGGGTTACAGTTTCGGTGGCATTTTCACTCTGGTCATAGACTCATAGTTATCTAAGGGATCTCAGACATGAAAGAGGTATATGTGTTACCTGATGGTAGGACTGGGCCCATACATCGAACAACATGAAATAGAACTTACATCTCGCATTGGACAGGTGCGACCTGGTCCAGACTGGGCTAGGCTTGCTGTCAAATCCGGCACGGCTCAGTCAAAAACTGGTTCAACATGGACCCAGGTAAGGCTCAAAATATGGCTGGATATGTACGGGCCTTCTAGAAGAGGGAATTTGGCTTTGATCAGACATGGACAAACTGGCCCTGGAGGCATGGATTGGTCCCGGTTAGGCTTAGGCATGTCGATATCGTGCTGGACCGGTCCAGTTCGATTAGGACCTAACAGCCCTCTCCATCCAATAGTAACCTACCCAATTTCAAAAAAATGTTTAATTGCACCTGTAGCCCCCAGACAGCTTTCTACTCCATTTTGACCCCCCATATTTCTACTTTTACCTCCTCTAACAATTAGAACTTAAGGTTGTTTTGGTCCAAAAAGTTTTTTGCCCTCCCCTATAAATAAGAAGGTCATTTTCACTCCATTCTCATACCAAAATTACAATCTTTCTTCTTCCTTTATTACATTTTCTCTTAGTTTCTTAAGTATTTTTGCTAATTTCATAAGGATTTTTGCTTATTTCTTCCTAATCTCTTTTTAGTTTCTTCTTTCACTCATGGCTTCAAGAGGAAAAGGGTAAGTCTATGGATTCCTCCTCATCCCACACCATCCACCTTAGAGGATTGTTTCGTCACTGATCCCAACCAGCCTATAAAAGGGGTCTACATCAAGGAGGTGCAAGACAATGACCAAATCAACATGATAAATTACAATTTGGATTTCGACAATCAATTATTGGATGATGATGTTGAAGAAGTGGAGGCGACATTAGCCGATATTGTTGGAGGGGACGGGGGCCAACCAATGCCAACCAACCATCAACTGGACCCTGAGGTTCCACAATCACAAGGTAAAATCTTTAAGGCTCATAGCTTGAATGTGGGAGCATTATGACCTTGTTTGGGAAAGGGATTCGAGGTACGGGAAGTGTAAATATTGTAACAAAAAGTTAGCACACAAGAAAAACTCCGCGACTAGAGTGTTGAGGTGCCATATAGAACATTAGTATGCCAATCTCCTTATCGAAGCTGCCACTAGTTCTGAAGGACAAACTCAACTTGGGAGTACCACTAGTAGGTCAGGTATATTTTGATTTAACCAACAATCTTGTAGAGAATGTATAGTAAATTGGATGATACTTACCAAAAAACTATTTTCACAAAGTGAAGATGTGCACTTAGAATCTTTTGATCATTGTGTGACATTTACAAGTGATGTGTGGACATTACCTATAGGACAATCATTTTATTCAATGACTACTCATTATATTGATGCTGATTAAGTTATCCAAAAACATATACTGTCATTTAGGGTCATAGAAACTGATCATATTGGATTTCACATCTATAATTGTATCTATGAAACTTTTGATGAATATTTTTTTGTTGATAACATTCTGTGCATTTCATCTGACAACGCATTAAATAATGATATCAATACTCGACTTTTGAGTCAACAATTGAAATCACCCCTTGAAGGTGCATTCTTTCATATTAGATACATGTGCTATATTTTAAACTTGTGTGTACAAATGAGCTTAAAAGGTTTGTAAAAAAAAATTGTGCTTATTCAGAATTCATTGTCATATTTGAAATCAAAACCCGATGTATTTCATTAGTTCAAAAGATATTGTTTTGAAAATCAAAAACCATCGTTTTGGAAAATGTTTTAAATTGGATTATTCAACTTGGTGAAACTCAACTTATTTGATGTTGTTTGATGCATATCCATATGCAAATTTGTTGTGAACATGAAGTTGAGTTGTGAATTTCTTACAATTGAAATGTAGGACAAATGTTTTAAATTAGGTTAATTGCTAAAGTTTTTTTACACGGCCACCAAATTTTTCTTTAGTGTTTACGACCCCACCATATATCAAATTTTACTTCATTTAGTGAATATTACATATGTTTTACATTAGTTTAAAGATGATGAGTTTTTGAAACCCACTATGGAAGCCATGAGAGTTAAGTGGTTTCAGTATTTGAAAAACATTTCCCCCATTTTTTAGTTGCATCATTGCTTGATCCATATGTGAAAATGACAGGCACGACAACATTGCTTGAAGATAATTTTTTATACTTATTTAGAAATGACCTATGTAAATGTTTTAACTATGTCTGTTACTGCTTCTGATTAATTGTGATATTTGTACAAGTAGTATTGTGAAAGACATTTGGAAAAGGTAAAATTTGAAGCCTTTCAAATTGAGCCTCATAGGAGATCAACTTCATCAAGATTCAATCCAGCCCTTCAAATGCTTAAATATTCCCGACCAACAACTTCGTATTTAGCTAAAGTGGATTACTACCTCAAGACGTCATTTGAGCAAAGTGAAGTTGACATATTGGAGTGGTAAAAATAAAAGAGATCATAGTTTCTGATATTGTTGATCATCACCCAAGAGATTCTCATAGTTTTGGTCTCGACTGTGGCATTCGATGTAGTGTTTAGTGCAGGAAAATAAGTAATATTAGAGAAATGGGCAAGATTGATACTAGAGACAGTGAAAGTCTGCATATGCAATCGAGATTAGGGCATTGTTGCACTTTAAAAGTAAGACTAAAAAAGCTCTAATGATGAGGTACTATTTGATGATGAGACTTGATTTTTTTCTCTCCTTATTTCTCTTAGTTTGTATTTGATTTGATTATGTTGTTAAACACAGGTTTTAATTTTTCATAATTTTTGGAACGTTTTGCTATTTTATCCTGTAAGACATATTCCAGTTAATTGTAAGTATCGTTTGACTTTTTACTTAATAAAAATTGCTTTGGTGGTGGTGTTTTTTTTTATTAAAAAGTAATCCAAAATTAAATTATAATTTTTTTTTCTAAAAACAATGTAGCATAGCCCAGGCCCAAATCCAGCCCGTTTTTACTCAAGCTGTGCTCAGGCCCTGTTAACCTAGACTAAGGCCTCGGTAGGTGAGCCCACTTCCCATCATTACTCACACCAACGGACATGAAAAATGCGTTTGGCCTAAATTACTTTTGGATCTTTAAACTATAGTAACTCGGTCAGAAGAATATTTGTAGTTTGGCTTGGTGTAACCTAGTCTCCCAACTATGAATAAGTAAAGTACTTAGTCCTTTTGACTTTCTTTTCATTAGTTGACTAACACATAAAACCAAAAGAGAAAATTGTGTGTGAAGTTCCCCAACTTCTTATCATCTCTATTTTATATCCTATACTTCACCATCTAGCATTCCAAGCATCATCCCCAATTTGTCAATGTTGTCTCCAATTGTGACCTCATCCCCAACCACTCCTAAATTACCCGCCTCATCATCGATGCTAAATTCCCATCATAGTAGCTTAAGTGTCTCCATTGAGAACACCACCAACAAATGCAACAACTAGTGCACCGAAGCCTTCAAGTTTTTTGTTGGAGCCCTCGACTGGACCACCAAGATGCACACCTTGGTTTCATTTGTGTATTTAAATTCCCATTCTCTGAAATTCCTTCATGTCTTTGCCTTTTTAGTTGTTGGTGGTGATAATGGGTGGCAAGAACTTGTCTGAGGGTAACCGAATTCGAATCCTTTGGAATTGTACACCATATGTTAAAAAAAAAATCCTAACAAAACCACAACCAAAGATACCCAATAAACACTCCCCATTAGTAATGGTGAAAAGTGAATGAGTTTTTTTTTTCCCGAGTAGCTTGAGCTTGAACTCGATCTTGAATTAAGAGGTTTTGAGTTAGCTTAATAGAGCTTGAGCTTTAGCCAAAAAATGAGCTCAAAATTTTTTAGAGTTTAGCTCGAGCTTGAAGGAACCCAGCCCCATATATTTTTAGGTATAGCTAGCATGCGGGGAGTGTCACTTCTTTGCACTTCTTTTCATATTTTTTTTATCAACTTTAACCCCATTTTCTTAAATTTCTTCTCAAGCTTCTTTGTCTTTTTCTCAAATCTCAAAATTTCTTGGATTTTTTATTCTTCTTCTTATATTTCTTCTCAATTTCCTCTGAGGAATTTTGGTTTTAAATTTAATTTGGAAAATTTAGATTGGCTTTAATTATTGGACACATTTAAAATTTCAGGTAATTTCCTACTCTCAGTGAGATTCAAATTAGGCTATTTTTTTTATTTTTTTGGTGAAAATGAAGTTCCGGGTTAAGTGGGCTTACAGAGCAATCTGGCTTTCTTCTTTATGGCTTATGCACGGGTATATGCTTCTTTTGTTTTTGGTTTATACCGTTGGGTGAATTGGATCGATTAGCAAAACATAGTTGACCAAATTGTTTTCTATTTGTGCAGTCCTACTACTGACCTAAAAAAGTTCTATTTCGAGCTTAACAATATTTTTTCCATTATCAGTGCAATCCCAATAATCGCTATTCTCTCATTTGGCTTCTTCAACAAAGGCCTTGTCTTTGGTCTTTGTTTAGGTACAGTAAGTGTCTCTTTCACCTCCATCATCTTTATTTGTCTCTAAATTCTCATTTAATTACTAATTGTGCTAATTGATTAGAAGATTTCCACCGAGTCTTCCATCTTACTAATTTATTCCATAACTTGAGTTGGATCCTATGATCGTAGAACCTTTGTTCTTGTCACACTAGGGTTGGCTGAATGATCAAGATGAGGGCATCTTCTTAAGCCCAGAAATTGACAAGGCATCCTATAGATCACTATGGTGGCTCCACAATCAATATATTGAGGAAGATGATGGCTCATTTATGAAGTTTACAAAATCAAGGTAAAGTAGTAAAATATTTAAAAGCCTAGGATAGGTTTTATATATTTTCCATTGTTTGGTTAACTATGTAAAAAATTACATATTCAGTCTCCAGTTTTCATCCAATTTATAGTTATGGTACTAAAGAATTATATGTGATATTTGAGGTAGACGAGCTTTTGGGCTGAGCTTGAGCCCACCTCAAGCCTGAAAAATTGGCCTCAGGTAATTCAAGCTCGAGCCTGAGTAATACTAAATAATAAAGGGGCATCCAGGCCCAGCCCGACCCATTTTCACCCTTATCCATCATTAATATATATAAGAAATCCCAAACACAGCCCAATGTGATGAATAAGCAACAACAGACAAACAAGATAATTGATCTTGTTGATTGGCGAGGAAGCACAATGCTAGTTGTAGAGGTGGAGGAAAAAGAGTGTGGCAAAGGATACAAGAAGGCGGCAACAAGGAGGGAGGAGGAGAGAGAATGGGGGAGGATGTGATGGTAGGATAAGGTACATGAAAAAGGTAAGGGAGTAGAAGAGAGGAAGTGTTGGTGGGAAAAATGGGTAGAGATGATGGCAGATGTGACGATGGAAAATATAGTATATTTAGGAAGAAGGGATTTTGTTAAGCCGAAGATGAAGTTGTAATTGTAGAGAAGGGGATGCCTGGGTTCTTAGTGAGCTGAGGTGGTGGGCGGGAGCAAGACGAAAGTGAGGGTGAGGGAGGATGGGTAGGAAGAAGTGACATTAGTAAGAAGAAAAGGTGCTGGAAGAGGAGACGATGGTGACAAAGGGGAGTGATGGTTGTTATGGTAGATAACAGGAGGAAAGAGAGGTATTTTTGTGTGTAATTACCATCAAGTGCTGTAAGTTACTTATTTTTGTGTTTCAACTATTAGGATTTTAAATACTAATAATCAGGTCATTGAATTATAGAAATATGATGGAGTTAACATCAAGTTGATTGAATTACTGAGTTAAAGGGACAAAGTGTCCTGCTTTTTACAGTTTAATTGACGAAATTGATTCACTCATGCACTACAAGATAGATGCACAAAAGTGATCGAAGAAATAGTCACAGTTAGTCACACAGAGAGACTGAACGACAACTAAAATATTCAGTTGTTAATATCCTAGTTACTAGTTCAGAGTAACTATTTGGACTGACTAGATGTCCTTTGCTAATAGGCTGGATAATGATAGAAATCTAGTCACTCCCATTTTTCTGTTTTGTCTTTTTTGTTTAATTTCAATTTGTAAGTATTTTATGTGTTTTACTTTTTTGCAATTTTTCCCAGTTTTGCCTATCCTTTCACTCCTCTAGCTCTGCCATCATTTGAACCTCCGCCTGCATCCCTGCCTTCATCTTAAATTTCTCTAGCCAGATATCTCCCAAATAGCTACTTTGGTGGTATTGATTTTCTCTTTTTCCAAATCTCAATCGAGTAAATCGCACAAAAAATTAATCTACAAAAGAGATAAATCAAAGAGGTCACAAAGGATTGAACACATCAAAACAGCTAGCTCTACCTCTATCTCATCCTTCTGCTTTTGTCCCCGTCTTCATCTCCATCTTAAGTAAGCAAATTGCATAAAAAAAATCTCACAAAAGAGATATCAAAGCTGCCACTGATCAAACGCATCAAAGTAGTTGGCTCTACCTCCATCCTTGTCGTCATCTTCATCTTAAGAGAGCAAAACCGCATAAGAAAAAAAAACGCAAGAAAGAGACTAAAGATGAAGATAGGGGTAGGCTTTTTTATTGTTGGAGTAAATGTAAATAAGGATGGCAAAATCTAAACCCAACTCGATGACCTAACCAGACCCACTTGAATCCAATCCCAACCTGACCTGATTTGACCATAAAAGTCAATGACATGAACCCGATTATGCCCAACTTAACCTGAACTCGAACCTGATTGAAATGAAACTTGACAAAACCTAAACCTAAACCTAAATAACATGAATCTGAAATGACCTAAACTTTGGACTAACCTGACTTGAACCCGAAATGGTCCGATGACTAGATCTCACATAACCCAATTTTAACATAAATCAACATAAATATATAGTTGGCAGAGACTTAAAATTTTTTTATTTTTTAATATATTGTTTACTTATCTAAGTTACAGATAAATTATGACCATACAATTAAAGAAGCTTTAAAATACTATACAAATATTTTTTATTTAGTGGTCTTTGAAGAATAAATTAACAAAATAATATGTTTTACGTAAGGGTCTTTTGAATTTTAATAATATAGGGATTTGCTCACATATACACTCTTTTTAAGTATGTAACTGATATACTAAGTCCCATCTGATAGTTAAATTAGACATCGACTAATCTAGATCGAGTAGCAATAGATCCATTTAGGAAAATTTTTTTATTTGCAGCACAAAATTTTTCTTTTCCTTTTTTTGGTAATTTTGCATAAATTTGTTGAATTGTTGGATACTTGGATTTGTTATTTGGGTTTCAAATTTTAAGTTTACAGCATAAATTTTAATTCATAAACATAATATTAATTTAATATAGTTAATTGTTTTAAATCAAGATATTTGAAATTTGATTTAATTAATATGGTTCTCTTCATTGTTTGAAATTTGATTCAATTAATTTGAAATGTTTGAAACTATTGTATTTTTATGTCTAGTAAAATTTAATTTTTTAATAGTTTTTTCTTCCACTAGTATTAATGTTCCGGCTTTGCCCCGGATTACTAATATTCTTATATTCTATTAGTAGGAATGGTAAATACAAAATTAATCTTTAGTTATTTATCTTTGAGTTTGAATTTAATTTATCATAAACCCAAATCCCTAAAACCCTAAACATTTATCCTAACCTAAAACATAAACCTTGAATCCTAACTGTAAACACTATACTTAAACTTAAACTCTAAACCTAAACTCTAAACCCTAAATCTTAAACCTTGACCCTAGTTGAAACCTTAACCTTAAGTCCTCCATCCTAATCCTAAACCCTAACCTTAAAACCTTAAACCTTAAATCTTAATACTTAATTTTATTCCTAACTCTTATCCTAAACCTTAACAATTAATTCTAACTTTTACCATAAACTATAACTTTCCTCTTTTATTACTTGCGATGTTTAACAAGTTTTATATCTAGGGGCTTACACATTTAATAACTTACTTTTTTTTTAGAAATACCTATATTTAGTAAATCTCATATTTAAAGATTTTCATATTTAATAAGTCCTATATTTGGGTACTTATTTTGATTTAGTAAGTTTGATAATCTTGGTAGGCAATTGACAAATTACAATATTGGTCCACAAACTTTTAAATATAGTGGAACAAGATATCTAAATTTTAAAAATTTTCATTTTAGTAACCATAATAATTACAACATGGGTCCCTAAACTTTTTAAATCTTTTTCATTTTAACCCATAATTTTTAAAATTTTACAGTTTAATCACTAATATAGTAATAGTGAATTAGAGTTATATTTCATAGCAATTTTGCAATAAAAGTTGGGTATCATAGCAAATTTGTCAAAACATAATTGAGAAAATTTTTATGAGTTTTTTAATTTTACATACTACAAAAAGAAAAATTAACATAAATTAATTACACAAAAAATTGAATTATTTAATTTAAATTTTAGAAAAAAATTAAATTGATTAAGTGATTTCAATATATATACTAATAACTCAAACAAACTTAACCGGTCAACTCGAGTTTGAACTAAAATCCGACCTGAAATTACCCAAAACTGAAATCAATGAAACCTGTATTAAACTCAAACCCAAATAAACCTGACCCAATTTAACCCAAATCCGAACTCAAATGACCCGATCTAAACTTAACCTGAATCGAAATTTATGTTAACTCAATTAAACCAAAATCAAAATGACCTGATTCAAATCTAATCCAACCCATCCAATTGTCATCCATGAATGTAAAGAGACTGAACCACATGCAGTGACTAAAGAAACGACTGAAAAGCGATTGATTTTAAAAGTTTTGTTAGGGTGGCGACAAACTAACGACCGTCCACCGACTGAAAGTTCTAATTGGGTGTTTCAACCAGTGGCTTTGCTGAATTTATCTTATAATGATGGCGCAGGGACTTAAAAACCTAAGTCGATTGACCAAAATTTCATCAATTCCACAGCCTTCACAAACCAAAATTTCCAGAAAGTTAAGGTACGCCATGAAACGCCATATATTTCATACTTCATATAAGTACAAATCGATATTGCCCACATGTAGCAAAACACTTTACAACGTGAACGACAGTCGAAAACAGGCAAAACGACACCACCGAAGCCCGTACTTTATTTTCAAAGTTCCCCACCACGAAAGCTGGTTTCATGAAGCAATCTTGACCTCAACGGTCTTGGGCTTCTTCAGTTCTGGCGGCGGCTTCTTCTGCACCGTCACCGTCAGCACCCCGTCCTGGTAACTCGCCGCGATATTGTCGGTGCCGGCCGTCTCCGGCAACTGAAACTTCACCAGATACTTCCCCAGTCTTCTTCCCATCTTGATGTACCTCACGCCCTGGTCCTTCTCCTTCTCCCTCCGCCGCTCCCCGGAGACGACCAGCATGTTGTCATCCTCCACCTGGACCTTTATCTGGTCGCGCTTCAGGCCCGGCATGTCCACGACGAAGACGAAGGCCTCGGGGAGCTCTTTGACGTCGGCGGGGGTGGCCGCGATGGCCTTGGTGTCACGGAGGTAGGCCCGCGACGGAGCGTGGTGGAAATGGTCGCTGGTTTCGTCGGAGAAGTCGAGGAGGTCGTGGAGGGTGTCCAGGAGGGTAGCGTCGATTGGAATAGTGCGAAAATCCATGGAGACTGATCAAGAAATTTGTGTAAGGTGTTGGGAAGGAAGACGAGTTTATATTTGGGAAGAAATTTGGATAGTGGGTGGATGTGGTTATCCATGTTTTTTGAACTGCTACGTGGTAGTAGAGAGGAGTTGTGGAGCTTGACGTGGCTTTGTCATCTCATGTTTCAGTCTAGACGTGGCACTGCCATTTCTCACCCCTTATAAAAGCAAAAGTATGGACTTTTATATGTTCATGTATGAAAAGGGTCGTTCTAATATACAGTGCATGTATCTATACGCACCTTTTCTTTCATATCCTTATACTTTTATAAAAGTTATAAAATAGGACAGAGTTTAAAAGCGGACAAAGTTATAAAATTTTTATAAGATCATGGTACGGGGCGTTGTTCTTCAGCCAGACCCTCTTCACTAGGTGAAGCAGCTCAAAAGCGGACACGAGACAGTTTCCAGCCAATATACCATGAACTAAAAATTTTTACAACATGGCTCTAATACCATTTCTTCTCAGATTTTCACCATTTCAGTAATATTAGGATGATTAATAATATTAGGATGACTATTAATAAAGCTATATTATGGATTAACATTAAAAATAAAAAGAACATGTTGGAAATACATCAACTATTATTAAAGTAAATACAGGATACTTACAAAACTGGTGAATACCAATATATCACAATTTCAAGCTTAAATAGGGTAAACCAAAGATCCAAGGTTTACCAGAGCATACAAGCACACTTAGTCTATATTTTACAGTAAGAATGTTCAACACATGAACTAGAGAGAGAGAGGAAAGTTTAGAGAACTCTGAGCTAAATTTTTTAGGATGCCCCTTACTCAGAATGAAGCCTCCTTTTATAGCCAGGAAAGGGAGCTCTTCGAGATAAGGTTTAAGAAAGCATCCAATTGTATTCTGGAGGAATCTTGGGCCACCTTCAGTAGTGCGCCATTATGGAGGAATCTTGGGGCCACCTTCAGTAGTGCGCCATTATGGAGGAATCTTGGGGCCACCATCAGTAGTGGAAGACAGATGTATCAGTACTTAGTTCTGGGACAGCTGTGTTTTTCTAGAAGCCTTGCCGACAGGATTATTTGGGCATAGGAATTCTTGGGCGAATTCTTGGGCTTGATTCGGCTTCTTCTTGGGCTAAGAGGATTCTTGCAGACTGGAGGAGTTTCCTTTTAGCTCTTCTTGGGCTATTGGATTGTCTTTGAATTGCTTGCCATGGTAGAACTGGTCTAGCATCTGGTCCAGAAAGTCCTTGGATTCTTCTTTTTCCAAGATTTCTAATTTGTTAAAAATAATATTTTCTGGAAGGTATTGATTTAAAATACACTTATCCCACCACTTAATTTTCCAAACTCGTTCTAGGCAGGGAGTGTAATGATCTTCTGAATCTGCTGGCTGTTTTCTATAATTCCATTTCAGGATCCATGAAATATGGTTCATAAGAACAAAATAGAAATCTGGGAAAGGAACTTGTTCTCCTTCCTTGGTAAACTGGGCTTGGTACATTATGAATCCTTCGAACGAAGCCTTTACTTGTTCTGGAAAGGTTTCTCTGAATAATCCTTTGCTCTCATACCAGACGTGAAACCAATTTGGAAACTTTTGCTGATTTGTTTTAAACAAAAGCATCCAAGAGTGTTGATGGTCTTGATTCTGTCTGTGAAAGACTTCATCCCAAGCAACTTGATAATCCCAGTAAGAGTAAAGGGTATTTTCATAGTTTCCCAAAGAAATTATTCTTCTTCTACAAGTCGGATTTCCCCATTCCTCAAAAGTTATGACCTTTTTTATTTTGAAGGAGGAGATTCCCAACTCAGTTATGAATTTTTCCTTGGTTTCCCCTTGATCATTTTTATAGGAAACTTTAGTCCGTCAGGGTTTATGTTCTATGGAAACGGATCCCGTTTCTTGGAGTATCAACTCATAAAATTGAATTTTCTTTAGTGACTGGAATTGCCACTGGGGGTTCTGGTGATTTGGCCAATATTTCTGCGCCAAATCAATTTCTGAAAGACTATGAAAGTCTTCATTTTCTGGAGCAATGAAGCATTGCTTATCTATTTCTAGGAACTCACACTGAATTCCCAATGAAAAAAGTGAAATTTCTTGAGACTGGTTAGGTCTTAAAATTGGATTTTGAGAACTCTGTTCTCTGGGAATTTGAGAATTCTGGGAACTTTGATTCTTGTTCCATAAAGTATCATTCTGGGAATAATCTTCTTTATTCCATTGTTTCTGGGGATTATTAATCCATGATCTATTCCTTGAAGATTCTGTTTCTGATTTTTTCCTTTTAAAAGGAATTTCTTGGAAAGTTTTGATTGGTTTTTCTGGAATTTCTAGAGGAAAGTGATGTTGAGCTAAAAGAGCTCTGGTTAATTCCAAATCCATCTCATAACAGGCTTCTTCTTCCAATTCTTCTTGTCTTAATTCTGAATGAAGAATTGCTTTGTTCTTTTGGTTGTTTCTAAAATTCTCGTGTTAAGAAGTCAGGTAGAGAGTTAGTTTCTCCAGCGATATATTCAATGTCAAAATCAAAAGCAGATAGAATGGCCTGCCATCTGGCAAAAATTTGTTTAGAAGCAAGATTTTTTACATCTTTTTGTAAAACATCATTGGCTGCTTTGCAATCGACTCTAATTAAAAATTTCTGGTTGAGGAGGTCTTCTTCAAATTTTGTAACACAAAGAACAATAGCTAAAATTTCCTTTTTTATAGTTGCATAATTTTTCTGGGTCTGATTCCAGACTCCTGATGTGAATCTGACCAACTGTTCTTTATTATCAGCCTTTTGTTTTAATATTCCTCCATAGCCTATGTCAGAAGCATCTGTTTCTACAATTTTAAAGGCTTTAGGATCAGGAATATTAATACAGGGTATTTCCTTGATTCTTCTTTTGATAGTTTGAACTGCCTTGGTCTGTTCTAGCCCCTATTCAGGAGGATTTTTCTTAAGTCTATCAAATAAAGGCTTACAATCCTTGGCTAGATCCTTATAGAAGTCTGCAACATAATTTAAACTACCTAAAAATCTTTGCAATTGTTTTTTATCTTTGATTTCGTCGGGGAATTTCTCTGCAAAGTTAATTGATCTATCAATTGGTTTTATTGATCTTCTGAATATTATATGTCCTAAAAATCTTATTCTTGTCTGAAATAACTCTATTTTCTTTGCTGAAACTACTAAACCTGCTCTTTCTATTATCTTGACAAATTCTTGGAGGTGCTTCCAATGTTGATCTAAAGATTGAGAAAAGATTAGCACATCATCAATATAAACAATAGTAAAAGAATTATAAGGATTAAATATTCCATTCATTATTCTCTGAAATTCTGAAGGTGCATTCTTAAGACCGAAAGGCATGACATTCCATTCGTATTGTCCGAATGGGACATTGAATCCAGTCTTATACTTTTCTTCTTCGGCAATTTGGATTTGCCAATATCCTGATTTCATATCAAATTTTGAAAAAATTACCGAATTATAAAGTCTGGATAATAAGTCTTTCTTGTTAGGTATGGGATACCTAATCCATCTTAGAACTTTATTTAAAGGTTTGTAATTAATTACTAGCCTAGGAACTCCTCGTTCTATCTCTGAATTTTTGTTTACATAAAAGGCAGAACAACTCCATGGAGAGGAACTATTCCTAATTAATTTCTTGTCCAGGAGATCTTGGATTTCTTTTCTACAATGCTGGGTAAGCTCTTCATTCATTTGGATGGCTCTACATTTTGTGGGGATGTCCTTCTCGTTGAATTCTGGTTCATAAGGGAGACTAACTATATGTTTTTTTCTATCCCAAAAAGCACTTGGTATTTTAGCACAGATTCTTTTTGTAAGATTATCCCTAAAATTTTCTATTTTCTGAGATAATCCTGGGAGTTTTTCTTCAACTCCTTTGTGTTTTATTTCATCTTGTAGGCACATCAAAACATTTTGTTTTCTTTCTAAGTCTAGGCTTAATTCTTCAAGCAAAGTTTTTCTTGGTGGTTCTGCAAATTCAAAAGTTATTTTCTTTCCAAATTTTTTGGTAGATATTCCATTTATATATACTTTGAAGGGCATGATTGTGGCCAAAAAGGGTGTTCCTAAAATTATTTCTTGGTTCATGTTAAGAACAGTAAAGTGTTGCCTAATACAAATATCTTCGTTGCAAATGTCAACATTTGTGAGTTTAAATCTTATAGGCATAACTTCCTTGTTAGCAGCAGTAATTGTCCCAAAAGATTTGTCTAAGTATTGGTGAGGGACTATTCCTTCTTTTATACAATTTCTGTCTGCTCCTGAATCAACTAATACAATAGTAGTTATTCTAAATTCATTTTCTATTACCAGAGTCATTTTACTGGTAAATCTTTGGTTTGGCATAACAAAAACTTCATTTATCTAGGGAGAATTTTCTTCTATTGGGTCTTCTCTTTCTTGGCTTGATTTTGGGATTTCTTTTCCCTTTTGTTTTGTTTTAAAATCAAACTCTTCTAGATCTTCCATAAGTAATTCATCCTCTGGGAAATCTTTAAAGTATCCTTCTAGATTTTGAAGTTCTAAAATTTCTATTCTGTTCTTGAGGGATTTTATTTCTTGTTTGACTTCAGAAATCTCTCCTTTAAGTTCTGCTATGGTTGGTTCCTTATGAATTTTCTGCGCTTCTTCAACTCTCCTTAAGATTTTATTGAGACTATAAACAGGAGGTTTGGTAATTTCTTTTATATATATCTTTTTCCTGGGATTTCTTCTGCCATGAGTTTGAGTTTCTTGATTACTTGCTTTCTCAAGGTGTTTTAGTAAAATATCTCGTTTTAACTCATGATCCTCTATATGTCTTGCTAATTCTAAGATTCTCTCATCTTCTTCAGTTAAGACATTTAATTGGAGGGTATTTATTTGGAAATTACTAAAGGTGTTCTAAAGTTAACAAGTATCACAGTTACAGTTTGATTTGCAATCCTCTGATTCTTCGGTGCTATCTGTGAGGCCTAATTCATTTATTTCTTCTGAGTCTGATTCTTCTGAGGACCCATTTTCTATTTCTTCGGGTTCGCTTTTACTATTAAGCAAGATTTGTATTAAACTTTTCTTCAAATCTTCTTCTATTTCTAAAGCATTTATTTTTTGTTTAGTTCTACACTTGTTTGCAAAGTGTCCAGGCTTTCCGCATTTCCAACAAACTTTTTGGTCCTTGCCTTTATTGGGCCTATTGGGCTTTTTTCTTTTAAATCTTTTTGAAGTTTCTGGTTTTTCTTCAGTCCTATCATATCTGTATTTTTTAATTCTCCTATAAGGCCTATTTTTCTTCTTATGTTTTCTAGACCTTTCTTCTGAGTAAGGCTTTTGGATATCGTATCAGAATTGGGCACAAAACTGGCCCATTTCCTTCCTTCCTGCGAGCCTTTCTCGCTTGATGTGTTTCTGCCATTTCATTTCATGGCAAAGTCTTAGTCCTACTTTTTTAATTTCAGCCATTAACTGGCCATAGGTAAAGTTTTCTAGGTTTAACTGACCTTGGGCTTTTCCTTTAATATGGTCCATAACTAACTGGCCAAAATGTTTCGGGAGTCCTTGAATAAATTTCTCTTTCCAAATGGCTGACCTACAATTTTCTCTTTCCTAGACTCTTGATAAAAAGGTGTCTTTATACCATTCTAAATCGGTCAGAGTTCTACATCTTAGGTTTAATAAGAGTTCACTATTTCTACTTTCTTTGCTAGATGTATCCCCTATGAAGTGCGAGTAGATTGTACAAAGGAGGGTGTTAACTGCATCTGGTTCTGAGGTCTGGAGTAATTGGATATTTTGTTGATAAGTCACAATTTTCCTAGCAGTTCTAATTTCTTGCCTTCCTTGTTCTGTAAGGCATTTGTCCCACTAGTTCTTGAGTTGTCCTGTAAATCCTACTATAATCATTTCTGCTATTTCCGGGTCTGAGTTTTCTACCTGTTTCTTGGCAGCTACACTATACATTATCATATGTTGGATAATATTAACTATCTGGTATTCTGAAAGTCCATCTATATTCCAATCTCTAATTGTGTCTCCTTTATATTCTGCGAAATAAGGGCCATAAACATTGTCTAATCTTATATCTACTGGGGATGGTCTTGGTTGTGCATAAGGATGTGTTATATTCCAGTTCCAAGTGTATGAAGGTCTTCTTCCTCCTCTCCCCCCCTGGAAATTGACACGATTTAATTCTGTTTTGTCGGGTTCAAAAGAATGTTGATCCAATAACTCTTGTATTTTAGGTGAGTCATTAAGGGTATTAATTTGAAGTCCCTTTTGTTTCTTTTCTGAGGGTTCTTCCTTGAGGGTAAGCTTAGTTATCTGATTGACTAGGTCTGATATTCTATCATTTGGCTTGAGCCTAAATTCTGGTTGTTTTTGGGGAAAATTAATGGGAGATTTAATCGTTCCTGGTAAAAGTTCTGTTTTAAAAACGGAAGACTTTGTAAGACCAAAGTTTCTGCGGTCCATTGAATTTTCTATTCTGTTCAACTGTTTTCCTATGGATTGCAGATAAAGATTGGTATAATTATTTTGTTCTATTACATTTTGAAGGTCTTTTACTTGAACTATTCCTTTTCTTAAATCTTCATCTTTTTCTGTTGTCTTAAAGGGAACGGCAGTGGTTGTTTGTTCTTTTCCTAGTACTAAAGGTACATCAGGAGGATGTGGTGCTGTGATTTCTCTTCCTTCCTTGGTCTGATAGGTAGACCAAGTTTCTTCTAAGACACTTAGTGTTACCTTTTCATCTAGGACTAGTGTAGGAATGAACCATTCAAAAAATTTTAAATTTTTCTTATTTCTCATAACTCTTTTGTACCACAAATGTTTTATTTCTTTTCTTTCCTCTAGGGTATATGTGTCAAAATACGATTTTCTTTTTATCTCATTTTTCTTGGACCAATAATCTTTATTTAAACTTTTTGGGTCAAACTTAAAAGGTTCTTGTAGAACATTTAATTGAAAATCTGAAAAACTTGGGTTCGGGGATCCTATTGATACAGATTTTGTATCTTCTTGTTTATTTCTTTCTATTGTGATTGGATCCATTTGATAAATAGGATGAGAGATTTGTTCTGTGGATTCTCTAACTCCTCCAACTAGTTTTTCATATTCAGATTCTGGTAGTTGAGAGGTTGATGTTCTTGAGGATGATGGTCTATAAGATATTCTTGACGGAGTTTTCTTGGTGTCTAGCTCTGAAAAATCAATTTTAGTAATTCTATCTTTACTAAAACGAATTTCAACTTCTCCATTATCATATTCAATTATTCTTTCTAACTCTTGTGGTTTCACATTTTTAATAGGCTTATTGTTTTGAAAAATCCATTTTTCTGGAAGCCTAACATCTTTCCATTTTATGGGCTTGGGAACCACAATGTTTGATTTTTCTGTGTTTGCTTTTAAAAGCAAAGTTTCTCCTCGTGTGTCATATTCTAAAGCCTTAGGTTCTATTTGGGTTGTCATAACCTTATAATAGATCCTATAGACTAAAGCTAAATTCTGAGACCCTTCTAACATATCAAATCCTGAAGTCATTATATTTGCAGTTAGGGTTTTCATAATATGGGGGTCTTTCAAGGACACTGTGAAGTTAGGGTGACAGTTAAAAAATATAGGTCCATCACACAAACTTGATTCTACTATTCCTAAAAGAGAATCGGAAAACTTATTATGCCTTTGATCTTTTAAAGCAATAATTACAGAAGTGTTTAAACCATTTCTTGTAAGAGGTTTTAATGCAACTTGTACTAAACCAACATGCAGATAATTATAATTATGTTCTAGATGATCCTTAATCATTTTATTTGAAAATAATTCAAACTGATGGTCAAGCTCCATTATAGGCACAGTTTTTTCTACTGTTTTAATAGCATATGTCATTTTAAAATCAAAACTTCCTTTTTGATAAACTTCCCATTTATCCATTCTGGGTATGTTCCAATTTCCCAATTTTTTCTCTATATCTCTAATCATAATATTCTGAGAATTTTTAACTCTTCTATTCCCTAAAGTTTCTTCGTCTTCTTGATTCTTTGAGGAAGATTTAACTATACTCTTGAAAAATTTTTCCATTGGTAAGACTGGTTAATATTGATTTTCTTTTCTTCAGCTATCTGTCAACGTTTTACACAATCTTACTGCCCTTTTCAACTCAACGGGACTTACAGTTGCTACGCGACTTGGGTGATAGTCTGGAAAGAAATTTCAATAGTAATCCAATATTACTAAGGGAGAAAATATTTTAGAGTTAAGCTTTTTCTTCTTTCAAGGAACTAAGAATAAGAATTAACTATATGGACTAGAATGTTAAAAATTTCAAAATACTAAGCTTAGGGATTAAAAGAGAGTTCTTTTAAAAGCTATGGATAAAAGTGGGGTTTTACCAAAACATAAACTTTTAAGATCCAACGGTGGAGAAAGAGGGTGTATTGGTACGGGTCTGTATTTTAGAATCTTCCGTATGAAAACTTTACGCGTTAAAATCTAATATAGTAAGGAGAAAAATGTCTTTCTATATAATATAGGGTTAATACTAGAGCAACTTACACTAGTTGAGAATTAAAATCAAATCACTTAATGAATTGTTTTACTCGTATAGGAATGGACCAAAGATAACGTTAGGTTGTTTTTTTTTTTAAATATTAAGGTAGTGTTTAGTTATGAATTTTTTTTTATTTTTTTAAAAATCTTTTAATCAAAATTTGAATGTATTACATGGTTTAAGGATATGAAAATTTTGATTTTTAAGATTTTGGAAACTCATATAGTAAAATAGAAAACATCTAAAAACAATCTTTTCTATTTTATAACATGAATTTTTCAAAATTTAGAAAATAAAATTTTTTATATCTTTAAAACATGCTTTACACTTAAATTTTTATCAAAGAAAATTTAAAAAAGAAATATGGAAAAAAAAATTTCATCCAAAAATCAACTAATGTTCTTGGTTTGGTTTGATCTGTTTCGGTTCTACTTTGATACATATGGGTAACATAACCTTTATTAAACCGCTAATTAATCTTTACTGAAGCTTGGTTGAAGTTTCACCAGGCTCAAATAGTTTTGTAAATTCGCTCATTTCACCCTATTTTCTAACAGTAACACTATTGTTAACATGTTGACAAGATATCTATATATTTCTTTTACTTAAATAGGGAAAAATAACTATAGACATCTTAATTTAAACTTGGCCAAAATCATTTTTGATCTCTCAAACTATATTGACTAGTTCAAAAAAGTCACTACTAAAAATAGGCAAATTACCAACTGTTTAATTACCAACGGCCTAACTATTGGTAAATACCAATGAGTAGGACCGTTGGTATATTTTTTCCAACGTGCACGCGTTGGTAGAGAATGAGAACTGGGCTGGGTTTTTTCCAATGGCTTAGCCGTTGGTAAATATCAATGGGCTTGCCCGTTGGTAAAATTCCCAACGTACACCCGTTGGTAGAGTTGAGCCTAGAAATTGGCCTGATTTTGTGGGCTTTAGTACCAACGGCTAATTATTTAATGGAACAGTGCGTTTCATTTATTTTTTTACCAACGGCCTAAGGGAGTTTTAAAAAGTTCATCTTCCTCCTCTAGATGAATCAGTCGCGACATTAACACGTTTCTCCTCCATCTACTCTCTACCACCGTGTTTATCGCCATTGTCGGTGACGGACGTCGGTGACCACCGTTTGACTTTTTTCTCTCTCCATTTCACAGATCTAGTGCCAGTTTATAAGGTATGGGTCTATATTTACAGTTTTCTTTCATTTTCAGAAATTAAATGTATTTTTCTTGATATTAAGTTGTTTAGCTCGATTTTTTCAGTTCCTCCCTTCATCTTTAAGCTTCAAGAGTTGCCCATTGTTATTCCTTTGCTTTTGAAGTGGTTAGAGGTAATTTTCATTTTTTTTTGCTTCGATATTCCCAGTCCGAAATTTGTAATTAAAACGGGATTTTGAATGAAAATTGTTTTTAATTATTTATATTGATAATAAAATTTATGTATTGTGACTATGGTTCCAACATAGTTCTGGGTATTTGTCAATTAATTTTTGTTAATTATTTGTTATTTGTGGATATTTTTAGTGATGGAAAAGGTGAATATGCAATTTCTTTGTGGTATTTAATTATGTTAAAGGTAGTTATTTTTAGTTTATGATATAGATTATTGTATAAATTGATTATTTGTATATTTTGATGCTAATTGGTTTAGTTATGGTTTAGTTGGAGTGATTTAGTGTAAATGGTTATATTATGTCATGGTGGTAATAATAAAATAGTAATAATAATAATAATAATAATAAGATGTACCCAACAATATAAAAATAATAATAGTAATAATAATAATTAAGAATAGTACGTAGTAGTAGTAGTAAGAGTAGAAAATACTAGTAATGAAACTAAGTAATGTACTATAATTAAGTATGATATGGTCAATGTTATAACATTAATACTAAGAACAATAATATTGCTATATGATTATAATAATAATAATACTAAAAATAATTATTTGTACCCAATAATTATAATAATAGCATGCATTCTAATTATAGTCATAATAATAATACGTAGAAAGGATAATAATAATATTAGTAACAACACAACAATAATAATAATAACACTAATAATAATAATAATAATAATAATAATAATAAAATAATAATAATAATAATAAAATAGCTAATTCGAAATATATAATAATAAAATAATGATAGAAAATAAAAATAATATTTATATTTTATTATAAATATATATAATTAGTATAGTAATAAAATTGGACAGTATAATAATATCCATAATTAATCTGATAATTATAATTCATATAATAATTATTATTGCTTCATTATAATTATAGTAATATGCACCGCACAATCATAATAATACTACTAATAATAATAATACATAATAAAAAATATACTAATAAAATTAGTAATAGTATTAGTATTGCTAATTGAAAGGATGTCTTTTGTTATATATATATTCTGTTGTTGTGATACATATGTGGGAAGGGTACAAATCTTGATTATTAATAGTTGTGCCATCCTCATTTGATTGCGTTTCTTTGATGACTATATCTGTTTTTTATACGATTACCAACAGATTTAGTTTGTAATGGAGTCGGGCCTGGGTAGTTAGATGTACAGTAACCGTTTCTTGGACCTGGCCGAACGGGTTACACACATAGAGTGGGAGTCGCGGGGTTGATGAATTTATATCATTTGCTGTCTCTCATCCTGAATTTCAATGAGCGGGTTATGCATTCGCTGTCCTTGTCGAAAAGTGTAAGAATTTGCGGTTTAAAGAGTCTGACGAGGTCAGAGTTCATCTGTACAAATGGGGGTTTAAGCCTTTTTACTTGAATTGGACAGCTCATGGGGAGCCATTTTAATGAAGCATCACTTTGACCAGATGCAGTTGAGCCCCAGATACAGACCCGGGTGTGGGTGGATTTGATCAGTTTGAGCAGGGGTCTTCGACGAATCCATACGGAAAGGATGGTATTAGATGCCGTTGGGCCTAATTTCTCACAATTTTCGGAAGACAATGTTGCGCAGCCGAATGAAAGTGCACAAAAATTTTTTAATCTATTGAATTCAGCATCAACCTCTCTATGGGATGGGTGCGAAAATCATTCTGAGTTATCTGCTGGTGTCCGTTTTCTTAACCTTAAGTCTGAGTATCACATGTCACGAGCATGTTTTAATGGCATTGCCCAACTGATGAAAGAGACTCAATCTATAGATAGTAAGATGCCATCAAATTGGTTTGAAACGAAGAAATTAGTTTCACAGTAGGGCCTGTCTCACCAGAAGATTGACGTCTGTGTTAATGATTGCATGTTGTTCTGGAAAGATGAAAGTAATCTTCGTGTTTGTAAGTATTGTGGAACTGAGAGATATCCAAGCCAAAAAAGGGTGGTTGAGGTAAAGATCGATCCTAGAAAAACCATGCATTACTTACCACTAAGCCCTCGGCTGGCAACGCTTATTTGCGTCAATGTCAACAGCAGAGCAGGAATGAGGTGGCATAAGGAGCAAAAACAAATCCCAGGTGTTATAAAACATCCATTAAATGATTGAAGCTTGGAAACATTTTGATCGGACCTACCCATAGGTTTGCTTCACTGGAAGCACGAAATGTCCGATTGGGGTTGTGTGCCGATGGATTTACCCTTTTTGGACCATCTGGAAAACAATACTCTTGTTGGCCTGTTATCGTTACTCCGTATAATTTGCGACCCCTTGGATGTGCATGAAAAAACCCTATATGTTCCTTTCGTTGTTGATTCCAGGTCCACGTAGCCCAAATCATAAGATTGATGTTTATCTACAACCTCTAATAGAAGAGCTACGACATCTGTGGTTTGATGGCGTTGAAACATGGGATGTGTCATTGAAAGAAAATTTTGTTCTTCGAGCAGCATTAATGTGGACCATAAATGACTTTCTGGCTTATGGCATGCTTTCAGGATGGATGACACATGGTCGATTGTCTTGCCCTATTTGTATGGGCGAAAGTAAGGTATTCCAACTTAAGTATGGCGGGAAAATTTTCTTTTTTCGACTGTCACCGGCAATTTCTTGGCCGGAACCACCCATATAAAAGAAATAGTACATGTTTTAAGAGTGGGAAATCAAAGAAGTCATTGCCTCCCGAGCGCTTATTAGGTGAGGCTATATTTGAAAGAATCTCATGGATTCCATCAATTGGTAATGATGGTCCACAACATCGCCCATGCGATTATAGGAAATCACATAATTGGACGAAGTGAAGCATTTTTTTGGGACTTACCGTATTGGGCCACGAACTTAATCCGCCATAATCTTGATGTCATGCATATTGAGAAGAATGTGTTTGAGAATATATGGAATACTGTGATGGATGTTAAGAACAAAACGAAAGATAATGTTAAAGCACAGAAGGACCTCGAAATTTTTTTTAATCGGTCGGAGTTAAACATGGTTCCTCTTGATGATGGTTGTTCATTCAAACCAAAGGTGAGGTTCACATTTGATGTTAACCAAAGGCAAGATGTGATCGCTTGGGTAAAATCTTTACGACTCCCTGATGGATATGCCCCGAATCTTGGGAGATGTGTTGGTACCTCTGGTTGCAATATGTATGGCATGAAGAGTCATGATTGCCATGTTATGATGCAAAGGCTTCTCCCCATTGCCCTTGAAACGCTTCCCGAGAATATATGGAAGCCATTAACGGAGTTAAGCCTATTCTTTAGAGACTTGTGCTCTGCAGAGCTTCATGATAATCACTTGTTGGCGTTGGAGGCCAATATTCCAATTATAATTTGTAGGCTTGAGAGAATTTTTCCTCCGGGGTTTTTTGATGTCATAGAGCATCTCCCAGTTCACATGCCATATGAAGCAAGGGTTGGAGGACCTGTTCAGTACCGATGGATGTATAAATTTGAGCGGTGCATGCATGACCTAAAAATGAAGCTTTCTAATACTGCTCATGTTGAGGGATCGATATGTGAAACATACCTTATAAAGGAGACTTCCATCTTTTGCTCTCATTACTTTAAATCCCATGTTCCCTCCATGATGAACCGAGTACCGCGAAATGATGATGGTGGTCCTGTCCCATGTAATGGTGAGTTGTGGTCTATATTCACCTTTCCGGGACGTCCATATGGTGCATGTAGATATAGATTCCTGACAGACGATAAACTCAGACTTGCAACCACATGCGTTCTTTTAAACTGTGCTGATATCAGGCCATATCTAAAGTAAATCATCCTTAATGATCATCCAGTAGTTTGATTATTTTGAAGTTCAGTACTAATCATCTGATGAAACTAACATATTTTCCTCCTCTCCCCATTTGGTCACAGTATGTTTGTAGATCAGGTAAGGGAAAATGCACCCGATATAACCATGTCTGAGATGGACATATACATTGAAAACAATTTCTCAACCTAGCTCCGACACTATGTATGCTAAATTTGACTCACTATGTATTGCAATATGTTAAGTTATAAACTTCTAGATATATTGTCCTAAAATGAAATTGTTCTACATAGGTTGATGACCTAGGTGTAGCAACGTGATTTTTAGGAGTCGCCACCAATCAGTTTTCCTAGGTCGATTGGATACCTGAAAAATGGTCTGCGAGAGATTCTAAGATCGTGAGTCGGTTACGCTAAAATAACCCTATTAAAGTGCCCGGGAATTGGTACCATGGGGTTTAGTTTTATCTTTTCCTAACCACTTATTTCTTGATCTAATATTTGATTTAAAGTGACTTTTATGAATTTTATTTAATTTTTAATTTCAAACCGGGGATTTTATCAGACCAACCGAATATGGAATAAACAATCCGTCTTGGGATTTTATCAAACCAACGAGAACGGACATCTAAAAAATAAATGTCAAGTACTAAAAATATAAAAAGAGTTATCTTCATTTGATTTCTTGCTAATGTCTAGATAATGAGAAAAATAAATAATCAAAGCAATCAAAGAACTAATTATTATTTATTCTAAGACACATTATGAGATCCTAAAACCAAATGGCATAATCCTAAAATTAGTTAATAAAAATAAAAGATGACTGAGGTAATTTAAAAAAAAAGAATAGAATAAACAAAAACATACTAGGTGAAATTAATGACTAAATTTAATGGGTGCCCAAAACAAACAAACAAAAAAAAAGAAAGAAAGAAACAAAGAAGAACAAAAATAAATATAAACCTTGCTGTCAATGGCCTATCTACAAAGAAAATAAGTTAGTGACTCATAACAATAAAACAAAAAATCAAAGGGGCTAAAGGGGAGTTTTACCAAAATTATGGGTCAGTTATGGGTTCCGGGTTTGGAGGCGTGGGTCGCGACGGATCTTTTTAATTCCTCACCCTCTCAGGCGATTTAGGAGGCGAACGGCCAAAGGCTCGGGGGTTGCGACGACCGGAGGCTGACGGCGATGGCGGGGGAGTGGCGGACGACGATTTCCGGCGAGGATCGACGCGTCGGGCGAGGACAAATAGCGACCGGAGACGGACGAGCTCCACTCCCCTTCCGATTCGACGTGAACGGTGGCGAGATGGGGGGCTTATGGACTCGGCGGCCACAGGGGGGAAGGCGGCGTTAGCGGAGGCGAACCCCGTGAGAGAGAGAAGGCTGGGGAGAACGAAACGGCAGTGAATCGAAACGGGAAAGGGGAGACCGGAGATTGACGGCGGCAACTGGGAAAGGTATAGGGTTTTGCTAGAAGAAGGGAGGAGAGGCAGGGGTTCAGAGCTGCAGTTTTTCCTTTTTTCGAAAACCAGCTTTAGGGCTTTTTTTTCTCTCTCTTTCTCTCGAAATCTAAGCCATATTTATACTAGTGTCGGCTTAAAACGTGATTAACACTGCTTTTTAGAGTTTGAAATCCATCCAAATCAGATTTGAAGAAGTTTAGTCCAATTAGGATATAATCTGGTGAAATTACCAGTTTCAGTCCAATAAAACTCCCAATCTGCCTATTCTGCCCTAAATTCTGTGAGAATGTCAATTTGACCCAAAACTTTCAGGAATTATCAGATTAGCCCAAAACTTTGCAAAAACCCCAGATTTTTCCTGAAATTCCATAAAATCGCCAGATTTGGCTCAAACTCTCTAAAAAAAAAAATTGACATTATTTGCCCCACAAATTTGAATTTTGCTCAAAACTTTCTAAAAATCCCTAGTTTCCTCCCAAACTTTCATTTTTTTTGCCCAAATTGACCTTACAAGACATTATGACAGAATCTATTGCAATATGTTAAGTAAATAAACTATGGGGACATTACGATACCGAAAAGAACAAATAACTATGCAAAACCCTAAAAATAACAAAAATGACCCAAACTTCCTAACAAATGACCAAAGTAGTCCATAAAAATTAACGTTGTAAACTTCCAACTAACAATATTGTCCTAAAAGTGAGTTGCGGATTACATTGGGTTGTCATGACTAACGTAAACACTATAGATCGCTAACATCTTGTGGGATGTTGCATGTGGACCCTCAAATCGGGTAGAGACATGGCCTGTTTATTTCACAAATGGGTACAAGTT